>APFE031555393.1:135562-152079 GCA_000404065.3 Pinus taeda
GTTGGGTATCAAGGATTCTAGGAAACATTTGGTACTCAAGTACCACGGCTGCCTAAACAGGTACATCCAAGACGAGATGGAGTTCTTGAACATCTCCTCACTCGGCACGACATACTGATACGTCGTCAAGATCGAGCAGAAGTTTAAACAGAAGAAGCGAGACTTTGGATTTGCGAATCCAAAGCAAGGGAAAGGTGCCACCAAACTGCAAAAAAAAAGGAAAAAGCGAAGGCGAGGTGGCCCAAGACAACCCGCCAAAGCCGCAAGCAAAGAATAACAATGTGAAGCTGAAGAAGGACACACGAAAGTGGTTTGAGTTCTATAAGAGATCCACTCACAACACAAGTGAATGTTGGGCCAAGCAGTCAATGGTGACTGAACTGAAGGCTTCAGAATCAGATGCATGTTCTAACTCTGAGTCAGAACCCAACAAGGGGAATGACAAAGGGAAGTAGATTATCGATGCGGAGCCCAAGGCTACCATTTCCACCATGAAAATCCAGAAGGAGGAACCCGAAGATCCAGAGGAGGAGGAGTGCCTCTTCCACTCCTAAATGTGGGAAAAGGGTTCCCCTTATAGTTCATTGTCGATAGTGGGAGCCAAATGAACCTCATTTCAGCATAGGTCATGAAGCGGTTGGGCTTATTGACTACAACACACTCACAACCGTACACCATCAGGTGACTTCACTAAGGACGGGATCTTCGCATGAGCCAGCAATGTCACCTTCCATACAACATCAAACCCTTCATGGATGAGGTATTATGTGACATTGTTCCCCTTGATGTTTGTGATGTATTATTACGCCAACCATATTTGTGGAAGTGACATGCTGTGTATGAGTCAAGGCCTCGTGCTGTTAATGTTACTTTAGGAAATAAGTTGTAGAGGATATCGAAGATAGCATCGCCTAACTCCATCTCTATGGTTACTGCAAAACAATGCAGTAAGCTCATTTCCAAAACCGGGAAATTTGTTTTCTTGATGATACGGCCTCAGGGAAAGAAGAAGACGGTGGCCGCGACCTCTAGATAGGGCCCCTCCACATGACAACAACAGATGGACAAGGTCGTGGAAGAGTACGAGGACATCTTCACCTCCACTACAGGAGTGACTCTACACTGTTAGGTCAAGCACTCCATCGATCTGACCCCACGTGCGTTGCTGCCCAATGGACCAATCTGTCGATGCTCCATTCTGTAGAATGACGAAATCAAGAGGCAGATTCAGGAGTTGTTGCATAAAGGTCACATTCAGGCGAGTTCATTGCCCTGTGGGAGCCCAATCATGTTGGTACAGAAGAAGGATGAGACTTGGAGACTCTGTATTGGCTATCAGGCGTTGAACAAGATCACTGTTTGAATATGTACTTGATCCCATGGATTGATGATCTTTTGGACCAACTCAAGGGGGAAAAATATTTTAGTAAAACTGACATGAAGTCTGGATATCACCAGGTACCGATTGAACCCTCTGATGTGTGGAAGGTTGCCTTCAAAACCAAGGAGTGCCTTTTCGAATGGTTAGTTATATTTTTCGGGTTGACGAATGCTCCTGCAACCTTCATGAGGTTGATGGATGACATTGCAACCATTCACCAACTCATTTGTAGTGGTATACTTGGATGTCATCCTGATCTTTAGCCAGAGTTGGAAAGAGCACCTCCACCACATCCAACAGGTTCTCCAAACACTACGACAACAGAAGTTCTATGCCAATTTGGAGAAATGCACTTTTGGCATGACCCACGTTTAGTATCTGGGATACATTATTGATGGGCGGAGGGTGCATGTGGATCCAGCCAAGATCCAAGTCATTCAGGATTAGCCTGCCCCAACCACTCTGACAGAGCTCCGTAGCTTTCTGGGTCTTTCCAATTTCTACCACAGGTTCATGTGGGGATTCTCTCATATCACTTGGCCCTTGAGTCAAGTCACCAAGGGAGGAGCAAAAGCAAAATTCTTTTGGTCTGAATCTCAATAGAAGGCATTTGCAAAGTTGAAACATCGCCTCTGCTCTGCACCAGTGCTCACATTAGCAGACTTGCAACAACCATTTGAGATCGAGACAGATGCCTCTGAATATGCTATTGGGGCAGTCCTTACTCAGCAAGTGCATCCAGTGGCATATCATAGTGAGACACTTGAAGAAACAGTTTGAAAATATCCCACTTATGACAAAGATATGTATTCCATTATGTAGGCCTACCGAAAATGGAAGCATTACATTTTGGGGAAGGAAACAATCATCCACACAGACCACTGATCCCTGCAGTTCATACAGATGCAAGGGAAGTTGTAGAATGATCACAATCAGAAGTGGTCCACATACCTACAACAATTCCATTTGAATATCAAGTATAAGAAGGGAAGCACCAATAATGTTTCAAATTGCCTGAACCAACCACCAATCATGGCGTTAACCACTGTGCTCAACTGTTGTGGGCATGAGACTTTTGATTGGCCACTTCTCTACAAAAGCGACCCAGAATTCGACCACACATACCAGACGCTCTTGGAGGGTTAACAAGTTCCAAATTTTCACCTCTAGGATGCCTTGTTATGCCACCCGGGACACCTTTGTGTTCCTTCAAGTGAGTGTGCCAAGATGATTTAGGAAGCGCACTACAGTCAGGTTGCTGGGCATTACGGGGTTGAGAAAACAGTGGCAGTACTGCAGAAGTATTTCTATTGGTCAAATCTTTGACAGGATGTCAGGAAGTACATTAGATCCTGCACTGCATGCGTCATTTCGAATCTGACCATCAAGAAGCAAGGCCTCTATACTCTGTTGCCTACCCCTAGTCGACCTTGGGAATCCATCTCCATGGATTAAATATTGAGCCTTCCTTCTACTAAGCATGGAAATGACCGTGTTTTTGTGGTTGTCTATATATTCTCGAAGATGGCCATTATGGCAGTCTGCAAGAAGAATATCATAGCAGAAGCCACTGCTAAACTCTTCTTTGAACGAGTGTGGGTGCACTTTGGGATCCCATAGTCTATCATGTCAGATCAGGACAACAGGTTCCTCAGTACATTTTGTTCTAGTCTCTGGTCGATGCTGGGCACCAAGCTCACTAAGTCCACAACTTTCCATCCCTAAACAAGATGATCATACACATTCTGTGCATGTAAAACTCAAAGCATCCACGCACATGGGATGAGAGCTGACCCTATGTCCAGCATAGCTATAACCGAGCTCTCCATGGATCGATTGGCCACAACCCTTTTCAGGTGGGTTTGGAATTCCCGCCACTATGTCCCATTGATGTGGCCATACCTTTTGCAGCTACTCAAGCATATTCAACTCATGTCTTGTCCGAAGCTGATAAGGCGAAAAAATTCATTGATCACATCCAACATATCTTCCAGTAGGTCCACGACATTCTGGAGAAATCAAATTCCAAGTACAAGCATTGACACGATCAACATCAGGTGCCATACAAGTTTCAGGTGGGAGACAAAGTCTGGTTGCATTTGCAAAAGGAACCCCCACTAGAGCCTATCACAAACTCAAACCACTCCGATATGGTCCTTACACCATTACCAAGGCTATGGGAGACAATGCTTTTGAGCTCAACATCCCCCCATTCCTTGGACTGCACCTAGTGTTCAATGTGAACCGCCTTCGACCATACTTCCCACCATTTCAAGACACATCAGACATTGCAGAACAACTCACACTTATAGAGTTAAATCTATATTGCATGGAACAAGCTGCAATTGATCGGATCATGGAAACACAGATCAATAACACCTGACAAAAAAGGATCCAACTATATCGAGTTGTCAAAGCAGGCCAACTCCTTCACTAGGGCAAGTGGCTCACCAGGGACCAAGTTCAACAGAAGTTTCCTCATCTCATGGAGAACTCAACGCAATGGGGACCATTGCTTCCTAAGGGGGGAGGAATTATCCAGGTGGATATTGGTGGCCACCCACCTATTCCACTTAGACTCCCACCATTGTTTCTTTTACTTTTTTAGTTTCCTTATTTATAACACAATTTACTATTTTTGGCAATTTTTTGGGTCCTGAACTTTCGGAGTCTTTTTGAGGCCCTAAAAGACATTTTTTTGGGAAAACTAAGACCAAGATGTGTCTATTCAAAAGTTGTATTCCTCGAATAGATCTTTCTAATGATGTATTGTGTGCGTCAAACGAAGATCGTATGCCAAAGTTACGACCCTAGGAAGTTGATGTACCAATTTACCCAAACAAGGCCCATAGTTTGGCGCTTCATCTCCTAGGGTTAGGTTTTTCGATGTTTAGGGTTTTCCATTTTTTCTCAATAATAAATAGGCCTTTGAGCCTCATTGTAACATAGTTTAGAGGCATGTAGCGGCCACATCTCTTCTTAGAGATAAGTTACCATTGCTCGAGATAGTCTTATTTCCATTATGTTTTTAAGCATATTTCAGTGTTTGATATTAATGAAATGAAGTGTTATTTCTACTGCATCTTTGTATTTATGGTTATATCTGTAATTTTTTGCGTTCCTGTTTAAATATGGATCAATAATAGCTCCAGAACCAAGAGTGAAGACATAACCTGTAGTAGACTTCCGATCATTAGGGTCATCAGCCCAATCAGAATCAATGAAACCAACCAATAGAGGAGATGCTTCTGCGCTTTAATGAATCCCAAACTGAACTGTACCTCGAACATAATGAACTATTCTTTTAGTTTCTTTCCAATGACTTTGATTTGGTTTGTGCATAAACCGAGCAACAAGGCCAACATCAAAGGAAAGGTCAGGATGGGTATGGGTCAGATAAAAATGTTTTCCAACAAGCTGATGGTATAAGGTAGCATCAACTTCAGGGGAAGTATAAGTGGCTGAAAGTTTGACTCTATGCTGAAAGGGAGAAGGGGCTAAATTACAGTCTTCCATGTGAAAGTAGCGTAGAAGATCATAGGCGTACTTGGTCTAAGAAAGGGAAATACCTTCTTTGGATTGCAAGACTTGAAAACCAAGAAAATAATGCAAGTGTCCTAAGTCTGTAATTTCAAACTTTTTTTTAAGGCTAGACTTCACATGGTTTATAAGGTTGGGATCACTACGAGTAAGGATAAGATCATCAACGTAAAGAACAAGAATGATAAGGGACTTCCCACTTTCTTGGTGTAGACAGTGTTGTGAGAATGACACCTAGAAAAGCCAATATCTAAAAGAAAGCTATCCATTTTGGCATACCAAGCCCAAGGGGCTTGCTTGAGACCATAAAGGGATTTCTTAAGTCGACATACAAGGCTAGAGTTTTTTTGTATAAAGCCTGGAGGTTGTTCCATGTAGATTTCTTCATGCAAATCCCCATGCAAGAAGGCGGATTTAACATCCATCTAATGGACTTCCCATTTGAAAGAGGCAACAAGGGAAAGAATAAGGCCGATAGAGTTCATTTTGGCAACATGGGAGAAGGTTTCAACATAGTTAATGCCTTCAACTTGTGAAAAACCCTTAGCAACAAGACGAGCTTTATGTTTATCAACTTTTCCATCTGGTCCAAACTTGGTTCTGTGAACCCATTTGTATCTAACAAGTTTTCATCCCTTTGGAAGAGGAACAAGGTCCCATGTATCATTTTCCAATAATGAACGATATTCTTCATTCATAGTTGTGTCCCAATCTGGATGGCCTGAAGCTTCTGTAAAGGTGTCAGGACCATAATTCGCTGAAACTTGAGCCAATAAAGTAGAGGCTCTATCGAACTGAGAATGTGTAGGAATCTCATATGTAGGATCACCTACTGCATCCCGAGTAGCACGAACCCATTTTTGAAGCTGAAGGAAGCTCCCAAGAAGGCGGGGGAGGATTGTCATCCTCGTTGCCATCATCTAAAGAAGGAATCTCTTCAGAAGTAGAAGAGATAGAGAGAGGTGGCACATCCGCCGAACTAGGCTCATAGGCCGATATATTTTCATCAAACTTTACATCTCTTTTAATGATTATATTTTTGGATTTAGGTTGAAGAAGTTTATATCCTTTGACATATTCCTAAGGCTTTATGTTTCTCATCTAGAATATGGGCCCACGCTTCACTTCCAAAAACATGAAAGTGACTTACCTCTGGTTTAATTAAGCTCCATGCTTCTTCTGGAGTGATATTCTTTAAAACCTTAGTAGGAGCGCGATTCACTATGTAATTTGCACAAATAATTGTTTCTACCCAAAAGTTAAGACCAAGTCCTTTAGATTGAAGCATACAATTAACCATTTCCTTTAAGGTGCGATTTTTCCTTTCAGCTACACAATTTTGCCATGGAGTATATGGAATAGTATGTTGCAATTGAATTCCATGCTCAGTGCAAAAGTTGATGAATTTGTTGTTAACATATTATCCGCCATTATTAGATCTTAGCTTAAGAATTTGATGTTGAGATTGTTTCTCAATAAAAGCCTTAAAGGCCAAGAACATGTTAAAGACTTCACTCTTGAGTTTTAAGAAGTGTACCCAAGTGCGTTTGGAGAAATCACCAATGAAAGTTAAGAAATACTTGTAACTAGAGAATGAAACAACTGGAAGTGGACCACATAAATGACTATGCACAAGCTGTAAGGGGGACGAGGCATGCCAAGAGGCACGTTTTTAAAACTGTAACGATTATGTTTTCCTAGTACACATCCAGAACAAACACCATCTTTGCAAGATACCATAGGAGGACCTGTCACCATATTTTCTTTACATATATTTTGAAGGGAGAGATAGTTTAAGTGATCAAATCGCTAATGCAAAAGTTTGCTCACTTCATCATTATGAGAAACAAATACGGAGGGAAGATTTAATGACCCAAAGTTGTTAAACTTATACAACCTTGTAGAATCATCAACAATGCTAGTAGCTAAAATCTGTCTAGGATCTCTTACGTCCTTAATTACAACATCATGAGGTGAAAATTCAATGATTTTACCTTCACCTGAATGAGTTATTTGATATACAGATAAAATGTTGTAGGATAAGGTAGGAACACATAATACATCATTAAATTAACCATTGTCTAGATGAATAGTTCCAATCCCTACAACACTAAGAGATCTATCATCACCAACATATATATTTTTGGTGTTACAATCATTTAAAGAAGAAAACATGGCTTTGTTTTTGGCCATGTGATAGAAACTCCAAAATCAATGAGCCACTCATGAGAATGAGTAGAAGAAGATACATTTAGTGCATAACCAGATTGAGATGCTTGACAACCAGATGCAGAATGTGCTATTCTTGAAGTTGAAGTTGAAGTTGAAGAGTGCTCCAAACAGATGTTATGCTTCTTCATTGCTGCTTCCAAGGCTTCCATCTTCTTAAAACATTTGGATTCTAAGTGGACATCATGGTTACAAAGGTTGCAATGTCTATCAGTCTTCTTCCCTTTGTTTTTATTTGCCTTATCATTTTGTTGAGTTGATTTTTCATTTTGAGACTGAAATTGCTTAGGACCATTCTTTTTAGGATGTTGTTTCTTAGGATTCTTTGAACTTGGTGGCTGCTGGGTTGCTAAGGTTTTCTTAGAAGAGTTTCCAATATTAAGAAGACTAAGATGTAATAGTTTTGTGTGTTCTCTTATTAAAGAATCATAAAAGGCATCAAAAGAGGGGGACTTCTAGTCTTGTCCTTCAGAAATAAAGGCTTCTCTAGTGGAATGGAAGGTGGAAACAAACATAGAGTAGATTGGTCCTAACTTAGTAATAATGGAATAGATAAGGCTACTATCTTCTTTCTTAACCTTAACACATTCCAAGAGAAGTCTAAGGGTCTTGAACTTGGATAAAAAAATTTCAATGGAAGAAAAATTATTGGAGTCCAAAGTAAGTAACTCATTTCCGAGTTGATGGGCTCTAATTTCACTTTTTATTCTAAAGACAATATTGAGATTTTTCATTGCTTCATCAAGGTTATCAATTTCTGTGATATGGAATCTAAGGTCTGGAGAAATAGGCATCCCTATCAACCCACATGCTTGATTTGGCTTATTTTCCCATTTGGCTAGATTATCTTCATATTGAGGTTTAGACTCTTGGCCTAAGGCTATTCTATAAAGACCTTTACTTCTAAGTAAATCCACCATGCATGATAGCTATTGGAAGTAGTTGGTGTTGTCAAGAATAACTAGGCATGGATTCCATTTTAAAAGAAACTGAAGTTGTATATGCTAAAACTAAGTATTCTAATGGACAGATCTAGAAAAATTAGGCCGATTAGAAAAAAGGCTTTGAAAATGGCTTTTGGATGAAGAAGTTATGGCTTTTTGAAGAAAAATTGTTGAATATGCCAATGAACCACGTGAATGTTAGGCAGTTGATGATAATGTTATATTAAAAAAAAAAATTCCCCCTCTGTTACAGATCCATTTGGGCACATCAATCCCATCATATAGATCAGTGTTTTAGGGCTCATCAAACCTTAATTTCAGTGGCTACATGTCCTAAACAAGTCACCTCTTTGAATGCCTCCTTCCTAGACAGTTTCATGACTTGAAGACATCCAAAAATGGCCTCTAGAGGGACCAGCACAGGTAGGCCCATGTAAGGGTGCATTGTAGAGCACTTAGGCTTCCTTTCACCTGCGCTGGGTGAGTTTGAGTGAAATTCACATAGGGTTTGGGGAATATTCTTATCTTTTGGAGCCATCTAGAAGGTTCCCTCATTTATGAACTCCTATGAGCTCAAAAATGGATGAGGAATCAGTTAAGATGCATCCTATCCTCTCATCCCTTCCTCCATGGAACTAATTCTAAGTATGGAAGGCCATTCAATTCCACCATTTATGACAAAACCTCCTTCATCTCCCTACAAATGGACCACTCATCTAAGTGATCAGGGGCTGGATTATATTGAGTTGTAAGGAGATAATTTTGCTATGAGAATTGGCTTTGAAGCAAGTATTGTAATGCTACAAGTTTATCATGCTTTTGATGTGATGTGGATGGGATCCAAGCTGGAGGAATGACTTTGAATCAGACACAATGGTTGTAATTCCTTCTTCTACTCAATGAAGTATTTGAACCTTTCTCCCATATGGAAAAGACTAAAATACTTTAAACTGTTGTTCTAGATATGGCTACTTATCTAGGGAATTAGTATTTATCCGTAGATACCAAATTCTCCAAAACAAATTGGCAACCTTACTGGAGAAGGTCCTCTTTCCTAGTAGCTTATCCACCTCCTAGGAGATCCTTTCAGACCCTACTTGTGTTCATTGATTGTATTTCAGCTCTTTTGCATTGAAAATTTGGTCAAAATTGTGTCAAATTTCCTTTTGAAATGGCTCATTGTCACCAGCGCAATCTTATGAGGGACACAGTGTGTTGCAAAGCACCCTTGGCTTAAGGACAGTGCTCTGAAGCACACTGTCTCCCATTTAGGGTTGCGCTGATCCTCCTAGGGTCAGTTTCTCACCTTTGGAATGAGTTTTTGCCAATTTTTCTCTGTTTGTTTGCTTGTTGATTCATCAATGAATGCCATGTCTCTGAGAACAAGTTTCTATATCCTTTGCTAGCCCTACTTTGACTTGATTGATGAATGTTTCTTAAATTTTTTCTTTATCATTATCGATCCATAGTCAAAGTTAGAATATAGTTAATTAATCTTTGTTCGAAAGAAAGTGTCGTAAAAGTCTTCTTTTCCTTTGAAACATAATTGTCGTAAAGTCTTCGTTCTTGTTAAAGATTGATTGATTATATGTGCATTAGTTTCCTTTTTGTTTACATTCACATTAAGGAAATCGAAAAGAAATACATTCATGTTGTATTGAAAAAGTTTGTGTGTGCTCATAGGAATAGTTTAGGGAAATTGCATGAGATTGTGCTCTTTGCTCTCTGTCAAATATCTGATTGCTCTATCCCTGCTAGCTAAGGTTTTCATTTTTCAATTGAATGAAACTAATGCTTATCATATTAGTTTCATTTTAGGAATTTTAAACATACATCACGTGGTGAACCTTGAAAGGAAAATTCCAAAAAAGGTCAACTTAAAATTTATGTGAATTTACCTAATGGAGCATTCACTTAACGAAAAACATTTAGAGGTCTAGGCTAGAGACGTGTTCCGGTGTCGTAAAACATAGTAGTTGTCGCTAACTTGTCTGCAATACATCTCGACTGTGATACCTCATTCCACGTATGTGAGTATATCATAGTTCGTCCACATACCTTCGGGTATCTAGGGCGGTGTTACAATAAGTAAAGTATATGGGAATGCTCTCACTATGCGGTTTTGCATTAGACAACGCTAATACGGATTGGGCCTCCACTTACTTTCGGGTATATATGGGAGGACAACGCTAGGTTTCTATCCATCCTTAGGTAACCAAGTTGGCTGCCTTGTACATTGTGATACATCGAACACAACATTTAGGGAGATTGCTTGCCCGTACTTCTCGGTTCGCCGAGAGGTATTCTGCAGTTCATAGTTGCTTGGTAAACCTTTTGCCTAGATTAGCCCTCTTTTGTTTTGTTATGTTACTTTGATTAAAATAAAATTAATTGATCGTAGGTAACATCCTCCACGCTCGCTCCTTACTTGATCTTAGGTTGAGACATATGGCGACAAATCTGGAGTCCACCGATCAAGGAATTCCTTTTGATGGGAATTCTAGTCCTTTTCCTCCTTTTGGAAATATTGGTGCTCCTTATATGGCTACATTGTCCCTTCTGGGACTTACCATTGGCTTGCTAGTATGGTTGTTTTCAACCTCCTTGATTCAAAATGTTGTGATTTCTTCGTAATCAAGTACACTTCCAACTAGACAAAATCAACCTCCAGTTGGTCCTAAAGTTGACCCTTTGCCTTCTTCCTCGGTTGTTTCTTCCTCTTTTCCTGGTAAAAGTATTGGTACTAGTAATCAGGTGGCTAAGAAGAAGAAGAAAGGGAAGAAGAAGAAGAAGAAGCAAATTCAGCAAAGGGGCAACCAAGCAACCATTGCTTTGAATGCAACTTCTAATGAGAAACTGTTCGTCAAGCCTCACAAAGGTCGATATCCATGCAAACTTTGTGCGGGAGGCCATCTTCTTCGAAATTTTTCTGGTATCCCTCAGATCTTAGAAGAATGGTCTTCCTGTTCACATCATCCTGTGTCATCAACTTCTAGAGATCATGTTGGTGACACACCATCAACTAGTGGTAGTAAAGTTCATGGAAAGAAGGGTAAAGTTAAGTTCCCCTGTAGGTTATGTGAAGGGAATCTCCCCATTCACCTTTGTCCCTATCTCGATGAAGCCAAAAAAGTGTTGGATAACTATCCTGCTTCACCACAACGACTTCCATCTGGTTACAGGAGACTCTCCCTTAATCCTTCACTAGTTGATGAATTGACTGACTCAAATCAGCCGTCGATGAAACCCACTCTCTCTGAAAGTGAATCCTATGAGTCTATACCCAGCCCAAGCCAATAGGTTGAGCTAACAGTTGACCCGATTTCACCTTCAGATAATCGTATCTTTCCCGTAGAGAGTGAGTATGATACCACTCAGGTTCTTTTCATTTATTCAGATTCCAATGAGCTTGGGGGCAATCCTCCCATTCCATCAAGACAAGAGGAAAATCCTCTCGTTCTAGTAACTCAAGGGGTTAATTCTCCCGTTTCTACAGTACCCCCTCCAAGTAGTCTGGTCACTTCCTTTGATTGTAATCGACTGAGAAGATTCCATCTTCGTTCTTATGTGCCTTTCCAGATCATAGTACAAGTTTGTAATATGATTGTATCTGGAACTATTATAGATGAAGGTGCATATGTGTGTGTCCTTTCCTCCACTGCTTAGAAAGCGCTCGATTTGCTGCCACTTATGCGTATTACACAGAATCTGTTGGCTTTTAACAGAGGAACCAGTCAACCATTAGGGATCCTTCCTCAGTTTCCTATTACTTTGGGAGGAAAAATCATTTATCTGAATGTGATGGTAGTCCCAGGCCCTTTAGATTACAATTTACTGCTTAGGCGTGACTATGTTTATGACATGGGAGCTATTGTTTCATCACTCTTTCGAGTGATTTGTTCCCGCATGAAGGCAGAATTGTCACTGTTGACCATCTTTCATTTCTCGGTCCAAATATGGCTTCCAGTCAACCATCTTCCCTAAGTGGTCTTTTTATACCAATGGTATCATCCCCGCCACAGGTCAATTATGTGGCAACCCGTTCCATACCTACATCAACTAACGACCAATTCAGTGATGTTGTACATCATGTACTGGGGGCATTGGAACCAGATCTCTCCTTCTAGATCATTGCTCTCCCATGTGATGGGAACCTCTTGGAAGTCATGACCTCTTATGGGTCGTGAACAAAAACATGAGGATAGTTCCTGGTCTTGTGTCAACCTCGTTAAAAAATGAAACAAGGAGTATGAGGACAGTTCTTGGTCTTGTGTCAACCTCGTTAAAAAATGAAACAAGGGTATATGAGGATAGTTCTTTTACTATGTCAACCTCATTAAAAAATGAAGCAGCTCCCATGATGATAGTTCCTTGTCTTGCGTCAACGTCGTTAAAAAATGAAACTAAGGGTATGAGCAAAGTTCCTTGTCTTGTGTCAAGCTCATTAAAAAATGAAATAAGGACCCCTGGAGCAAAGTTCCAAGTCAAGTCTTTCAATAGATCTCGTAAATTCCTAGTTGAGTCTTTCACTTGATCTCGTATATGAACCTTCATTCCATCCACTTGATAGATGCAAGTAATCTACTTAGGTGAATTTAACGAAGCTTGGAGGTCATGCACCTAGTGGTAAAGTTAAGTTTCTTTATAGGTTATGTGAAGGGAATCACCCCATTCACCTTTGTCCCTATCTGGACGAAGCCAAAAAGGTGTTGGATAACTGCCCTACTTCACCGCAGTGAATTCCATCTGGTTATAGGAGACTCTCCCTTTCATCATGCTGGGGGCATGTAAACCAATCTCAAGCACAGTTCTTCGTTTCAAGCTTGTGTAAAAATGAAACTAAATTCTAGCATAGTTCTTTGTTTCAAGCTTGTGTAAAAATGAAACTGAATTCAAGCATAGTTCTTTGTTTCAAGCTTGTGTAAACATGAAACTGAACCCAAGTATAGTTCCCTATGTTTCAAGCTTGTGTAAAAATGAACCCATTTCCATCTTTAACCCTTGTGATTTCCATTCTATCAGCCTCTTCCATCAGATGAGCCTTGGTTTTTCTCCTTCCATCGTCACTATCTGCTTGGCTGATCATATGCTTTCACTTGGTTTTTTTATGCTTTTTGAGGAACAATTGCAATGAGTGGTCTTATTAGCCAACCTCTTCATATAAATCAACATGTTTTGAGAAGTTCCAACATCACCGGAACTAGTTGCTATCCTAGACACCACTCGTTTCTCAAATTGGAGTCCTCTTTAAGCTCTTTTTAAACTCCCTAAATATGAAAAGATTGCTGAGCGCTTGTCCTTTTCTACTCGTTAATGGATTGGAAACAACATTTACTCATTATAAGTTTAACCCCTTTCCAGACTGAGATAGATTAGTTATGAAAAAGGAATACGTTGATCGAACATGGTCAATAGATTCTCTCTCGTATTATTTTACGCTTTTTTTGAGTTTGAGAGACAAATCTATGAAAAAGAACTTGTGGAGTTTTCTTTTTGTCCTTTTTAAAACTCTCTAAACATGAAAAGGACCAAGTTATCTTTGTCGTTAAAACATTAAATAGCGACAAGCTTGTCCATCTAGACAAGACCAAGTTTCACCTTCGCTAGACTCATTAAAACATCACATAGCGATGGATTCACCTGAAGGATGGAATTATACAACAAGCATATGTTATCATCCTCAAGCTTCATAAAAATAAAGAGGTACTAGTCAACAATGACTGGGGAAAATGGGAAAAAGGGGAAAACCACTTTATGGTAGCAGGTCACTCTTTAACATGACACTTTCACTCCATCACCGTGACTATTTGGGTTGGGTTATTAGCTTGATGGTTGTCACACTGTTGGTCTATCATACCATCCATCATCTTTGTTTTCGGTTAATGCTACCAATTCATTTCAATGTCGCCGACATGTTCAAGAGAAGTCATTCAGTCAAAATTCATCCTTTGCAATACCATAAACTTTCATTTTCATGACCACCATTCCTGAACCCTGTGTCGTCAGTAAAATTCCATCTCTAAAATCACTACACTCGTTTCGTGTTTTTGATGTGGGATACATCAAGGCCATCCTGCGGTGAGTCGCTTCTTGTCTACATCAGCACATTATCCAAGAAGTTGACTTAGAAACACCCTTCCAGTACCTTGAGGCTTGCATACATTAATGGTAGGTTTCTCTTTTCTAGTGATATGTTGACATCAATGGCCTTCGACCAAAAGACTTTATATGATGTTTGACATCAAATCATCTATTCACACCATGCAGAATGTACTACAGTGCCTTGAGGATCATCATCATTATCAGTGATTTCTCTCGCATCTGTTAACAACTTACATCATTGGCTGGTAATCAGATGGTGTCTTCCCATGTTCAATTTCAGATCATATATTCACATGGTTAGACTCGTACTTGAGTAAATAACTGAACAAGATAGAATGCCTTGGATCTAGTTTCATCCATTCGGGTTGCCATTTGAGGAGTATTAAATCATATGTACAATGGCTTTACATTGATGGTCATTCCAATCATGGGTCTATATCTGTAGATGACTGTTTATGTACATGTAATGAAAGTTTATAAGCTGAGCATGTATATAACTTCCCTCAACGATTTATATAAAAATAAAAAATCATGATATATGTATTGTAATTGATGTAGGTCACCTTCCACTTCGATAACTCCTCATCACATTGTAAAGCATTTCATTCAACATTGGCATTTTTCCAAATTCATGCTTTAGGGGGCAACTGTTACAGATCCATTTGTGCACATCAATCCCATCATCTAGATCAGTGTTTTAGGGCTCATCAAACCCTAATTTCAGTTGCTACATTCCCTAAACAAGTTGTTGTACAGGTAAATCCCCTATGCGGACAGAGGCGATCCCACTCGCCTAAATGGGGTCTAGCAACAATCAAACAACGCTAACACGCAGGTTCCTAATTGCAAAGCAAAGGCTAATGATGAGGGCCTACCTTGAATCCAACGCTAGTATTCGTGGAAGAGTCGTCGCTTTCATCCTTTCGCTTCATCTTGTCACAATCCTCACGATCCTCGTGAATAGACACCTGCACATGCAAAGGACAAGACAAATACAAGCGTAAAATCCAAGAAATGTAACTATGTATCAGTCAGAAAGGATACAACTCAAACATCATAATAAAGACACATGAGTGGAACCATAATGATAGTTGTCTATTATTATTGATAAACAAAAGAGAATACAACCAAGTTCTGACGTCAAATCCTCCTTTGGTTGGGTGATCAACAACACATGCCTTGCAAAGTTTGTAGGGGATGGGGAACAATCGTCTCTCTCCTTGGTTACTTGGACATGAATCTCCTCCTTAAAGATTTAGCCTCATAGGGATGAACAAGGCCTCTTGTAACATGAGCTTAGCAATTCTTAGACTTTGGGACTTAGTTTTGGAAGCTTGAAGAGTAGAATTACTAACTAGCTTGTCAAAGGGAAAAGAACAAGCTTATATAGAGGTAGGAGGAGCAGATAAGACCATCCACCAAATTCAAGGGATTGTCCTTATCATTAGGAAGCTTCCATGAGAGGTGGAGAACTACTTCCCTCCTTGGGAGATTCAAAGCCCAACTGAACTAACTCAAACTGGCATCAATTCATGGATGGGTTAGAAGGAACCTTCAGAAGTCTGTTTGTTAAAAACTTTACCAAACTGGGTTGGCGCTAGTGTGACTTTGAGACAGAGCACCAGCTGGCGCGCCCTCTTTGGAGGATTTCCCCTATTGGTGCGAGTGATACACTGTGGAACATCGCCAATGGAGAAAGGGCTATATTTTTGGGTATTTTGCAGAAGGTGTCTTCGAGGCATATGGAGTACATACTCTAGGGGATACAATGCAGGTGTTTTCAAGTTATGTCACTTCTCACAGGTCCCGGAATAGGTCCTCCAATGTACGGGAGAAGAGGTAACAGGGACGGTGACAAAATACTATGTAACAGATGCCCCCTAAAGCATGAAGCCCGAGAGAGAGAGGGGTGAAGTGATTTACAAGAACATGGTCAACTGAAAACACGACCGCCGGAGAACCTACACGAAGTACAACTGATATCTCAAATACATGATGTACATGGTATGGGCGCAACCATCCATAACAGAGTACATAAAAAATCTGGATCCTAGGTATGGACGCAGCCATCCAGTGAGGATCGACGAATAGACTCAGGCATGGTCGCAGCCATCCAGTGAATGAGTCATGTAGTGATGATAATAATCCACAAAATGCAACCTGGATCTCAACAGACAAAATCTAGGGTCTTGCGCTCCATCTCAACCCGAATAAAGTACAAGTTCAAGCATGCGAATATAGGAGTCGAAGTCGAACATGCGAGAACATCGTCTGATTACCAGTCAATGATGAAAACTGTTAACAGACGCGAGAGGTACCAC
>APFE031555393.1:158852-180936 GCA_000404065.3 Pinus taeda
ACAAGCCAACGTTTCCTGAAGGGTAGGGAGAAACGAGGAACGGTGATGAAGATTGAACCACGGAGGTTCCTCGAGAGACATGGTCTCTATGATGGCTTCGTCGGAAGGAAATATTTCCTTTAATGGGTCCGAGGAGGCGCATTCTCCAAGCCAAGGGGAATAGTCGTATGAGTCAAGAGCTCCGCTTAAAGAAGCAGATTCAACAGGAGGAGCCGATACAACAACAATTTCGATGTAGTTGAGCTTGGCGGGACTCAACGGCATCTCCTCGCCCCATGATTCTATCTGGTCGATTGGGGGAAGGACCCAAGGATCAGAACGAACCGAAATCATACTGATGAAGGTGAGGTTTGGAGGTGGGAGCAAGAAAACACCCATGAGGGCGGGATCTTTGAAAAGCCCGGCTCCCACACTTTCGAAAGAGATGGAGGTATGCTCCACAAAAGGCACATTGCCTTCAAAAGAAGAAGCAAAGAAGGAGAGATGGTCTACCGTGACAATTTTCCCCTGGTGAGGGAAACATATGACACGGAAGAGGGAAGAAGCCACGACACGCATGGCATAGGTCCATCTCCGGCCCAGAAGGAGGTTGTAAGTAAGATTTGTGTCAACGACCTCAACTTCTACTTCAATGGTTTTCCCTTCTAAAGTTATCGACAATTGTTGAAGAATACCATAGGGATGAGATTCTCTCCCATCGAAGGCTTCCAGTGTCGTGGGAGACTGGCTCAAAGTCGGAGACCCGATCGCTTTCCAACAAGCAATAGACATGATGCAAGTTGACGCGCCTTCATCAATAACCATAAGATGGATCGTTTTCGAATTGATGATGACTTGTATGAGGAAGGCGATATGATGAGGCAGCCTTGGGACATGGCTCTCGAGATCAAAGGTGATCAAATCCGAATCTTCCGGGTCGATGCCACCGATGGCTGATAGCAGGGACTTCCTTTGAGGGGGGCAGCTCTGGAGAACTTCTAAAGCGGACATAGCCGACGGAGGCTGCGCTAAGTCCTCAACTATGCTATAGTGCTAGGCAGCACGAGCATTTGGGTTGTAAGATGATCACCGGAGTACTCCTTTGGGAGGGGGTCGGATTATCGTCTCAGTACTAGGTCTCTCGATGTGGAGCAGACCAGAACTGGATGGAGGAGCACTTGAGGGGACCTCAGGCTCCTTCCCGACGGATGACAGATGCTCCTTTGTTCAATTCGTTACATGAACGGGAATGGATCCAGCCATGAACACTTGGGAACCAAAGGGAGATGAAGACGAAGATGGATCAACCACCATTTGAGTCTGTTGAGAGGGGAAAGGTTCTTTCAGAACCGCAGGAATCCTAAGAGCACCTTTTAACAAACAACTAACCTCGGACCGCCTTGGGCTATCTTTGGTGTAGTGATCTTCATCACCGATGAGACAAGGATACTTGGGTTTGTGCTTGGCTCCTTCCTCGGATGGAGGTTTGGAGGAATGATGTTTAGGTTGATCAGACTTATTCTTTGCTTTCCCCTTTTTCTTTTCTTTCGAGGCCTTGTTCGTCGTGGTGGACTGGACGACGTTAACCTCGGAAATACTTCCAGGATTAGAACCACCCTGAGAAGTGTTTTCGTTAGAAGCATTCGATTTTTGCTTCCTAGGGTTCGAAGATGATTTTTTCGACGACAGATTCACAGAGCCAATAACCCCATCAACAGATGGATTTGGTGGAGCTTTGGATGTACCGTGTCTCGAGGCATTAGGCAAATACTCATATAAGGTACCTGACTGAGAATAAACTAAGTCAAGGTATTGAGCACGCGTGATAGCTTGCTCTTTAGTCACACAAGCTCCCATGGTAATGTCCCATGTGATCTTAGGGAAAAAGGAAGTTGTGAACCATTTGGTGAGGAGTTGATCAGGAATCCAGAACTTGATCAATCAACGACGCCTTCTCCATTCATGTATGTGATCGGAGATGTGCGTAGCCATGTCCTGCTTGAGAGACGTAAGGAGATGAGTTCCCGTCTCGTACAGAATGGGTAACTGAAAATGAGTGAGGAGTGCCATTGCCAATGAATTGAAGTCTTGAAAAGACGCACGAGTCAATTCAATGTACCATTTAGCAGCGGAGCTGGTGAGAGTCCTTTGGAACAGGCGAAGCCGAACTGAATCGTCAAGCCATGAATTGGACAAACACCAAAGGTGATAAGTCATTACATGGGCTTGAGGGTCCTCTCCAGCTTTGCCATCAAATTTGGGACAATCGCCGGGTATCTCAGTTGGAACTGGCGACCATTGTGGATTATGCAAGATAGGATCATTGGTTAATTTCGACACATCGGGTAGTTCCAACGTTGCTAAGAATGGTAGCTGAAGGTTGAAGGACATCTGCGGATATGAGGTAGGGCCAGATTTCCACCCAGTTGCTGGTTTCCCCCATTGACCTTGTCCCGATGGGACGGGTCCATAAGGGTTGTATCCATAACCGGACGGTTGATTCTGGTTCTGCCCCCCAACACCCCATTGGTTACCATACTGACCAGCAGGAGCAACATTGGGTTGTTGATAATTTTGATAAGGAGTGACCTGCGACTGTTGATAATTTTGATACGGGGCAAACTGAGTTTTCCCCTAGGGTTGCTGGTATCCATACGGTTGCTGGGCTCCATATTGAGCCTGGGAACCAGGCTGCGTTTGATAAGAAGGTTGGGATTGATACCCACCTTGGGGCTGGAGACCAGTTTGATTCTGGGGCTGATAACCGGGTTGAGCTTGAGAAGCAGGAACCATCTGCATGCCCGGTTGAGCAGGCCCAGAGAGATGTCCTTGGGAAGACTGAGGTTGGGCCATCTGGCTGGAAGGTTGTCCTGGTTGGATTTGGGACAGACCTACTTGCCCAGAAGGTTGAGCTTACTGGGTGTTCGGTTGTCCTTGCGCAACCGAGGGTTGTCCTTGTGGACCAGATGGCTGACTAGGCTAAGCAGTGAGTTGGCCTTGCTGCATGTAAGGCTGACCACTTTTCCCAGAAGGGTATCCTTGCTAGTTTCGAGGTTGTCCTTGCTGCGCGTAAGGTTGTCCCGGATTCCTGTAGGGTTGACCCGAAGGGTATCCCTGCTGGACTCCAGGTTGTCCTTGTTGAGCATAAGGTTGTCTTGGGTTTCCAGAAGGTTGCCCAAGATATGTAAAAGACGGACCACCAAAGGCCGAAGATTGTCCCTGGGAGGGTTGTCCTTGTGAGCCTGCAGGTTGCCTTGGATAGGTTTGGCCATAATACTGCTGCCCATAATTAGGTTGCGTGTAGGATGGCTGACCTTAGTATGATGGTCCTTGATACGGCTGCCCTTGATCTGGATGGAATTGGCCACCACCATAACCGGTGGTACCGCAAGCGACATTCAACGGAATGGAAGCCTCAACCGTAGGTTGAGCTGGCAAGGAGGTATACAAATGATGATATAGGGTCATAATAGGGGCCTTGCGCGCCTGGATTTTGGACAGCATGCAAGTATTGAGAATATGCCCCCCCTGCTGGAATGATACCAAAAGAAGGTGGGGCACTACTTGCAGGATGAAGAACTCTGGTTGCATATGCCGACTGACCACTATGTACTGGACCACAGGATGGGCCAACAACAGTAGTTACGACGGAAGAAGCCGTAACGGCACTAGCAACCGGAGTTGAAGATGCGACACAAATGGTCAGATTGGTCGGAACTGACGTGACAACGGTATTGTGAACTTTGGAAACAAAAGATACCGTAGTGGGAACGATGTTATTATCCCACATAGAAGAGGAATTCCCAGAGCCCATGGCATCCCTTAGAGATCTATAACGCGCAGGCACTGTAATACCGAGAGGTGTAACAACATAGGGCGTAGATATGACCGGGGATGTGGCTGGGATAAGAGTCTGAATACTTGACATAACAGGGGTTCCACTCGATATAGGAGATGTATCCTCCATATCAGAGGAAGCCATCGGGGTCGAAACACCAGTAGGAGTAGAGGGATAATCCTCTTCGTAAGGTTCCCAAACAGGGTTCCAAAACAAATCGTGAAGCTCGTCCTCTGGAGCACGAGAGTTCAATGGTTGGACACTTGGAATAACAGGGAAAGTGTCACCACAAACCGGTGTCTCAGGAGCAGCAGAAGAAGGAGACCCTTGGTCACTAGGGACGGGAGACGGGATCGATGGATCCGCCAGGATGATTAAATTCAAAAAATCCTAGACAACCTAACGGAGAAAGACCCTACTCAAAACTAACGCACACAAGATCTAACAAGGTAAATGTAATCGTGGTCGAATAAATTTTTAAGACATTAGGACACAACTCGACCTTTTCATGATTTAAGAGTCGAGAAAAGGATAAAATATGACTCTAGTCGCCTTCGAATATTTAGTGAGCCCGAAGTGACAAATGCTCAAGTGAGCCTTTTCTTTTAAGGAGTCCGAAAAAGGATAAAAAAAGTGACTACTCTGGAGAAACTAGGCAAGGGGTTTAACAGACAATCCGTAAAACTGCATATACACCTTAGCAATCATATGAAAGCCAAGGACTTTCCATACGAAAGTCAATCTTCCCAAATGCTATGTTCAGTGCGTTACAGGCTGTAAGGCAGAAAACACGGCTTCCTGTGGATCAAGGATGATAACCTAGTGGAGTCTCCCCATATATACGCGACGGAGCGTGGGAGCACAAGTCCGTACTAGACCATAGTTGAGTCACACAAGGAGGAATCACCCAACCTTAATGTGAAAACAAAAGTGACTAGGTTTAACGATGTCGGAGCACGTCTCTAGCCTAGACCTCTGGAATGTGAGCATTATGTTCCAATGCATTTTTATGTTCATTCGATTTATTTTAAAGTTGATCTTGAGTTAAGTTTCGGTTTTCAGGTCCTACCGTATCTAATCTCTCAAAATCCCTAGATGCAATCTATATGCCAAAACATGTCATTCCATTCGATGAATGCTAATTAGAAGAGAGTTAAAGAGCTTTCATATAAACGAAACGATCACAAACAACAAAGAGTTTCCCTAATGCAGCTAATGCAAATCAATAAACTTTTCTTTAAGATCACTAAATCACTAATCGAAATGAAAAGTCCTAATTTTCATTAACTGTTTCAAAGCAAAAGAAATTTTCTTTTTCAATAATGGCAAAATGCACTAAAAAACTTTTGAGAAATAATACAAACAAATTCTAACCAATAGACACACATTTAGTTCCTCAAATCAGCAAATCAAACATCTAAAGAACCAAAAAGATCCCAAAGAGAACAACGAGCCGTGTGATCTGGGCTCAAAGTGAGATGAAGCAGAATTCAAGTGAAGACGAGGCAAATCACCCAAATAACGCAACAAAATGATTCATAACTACCCAACAAGTGTAAGGGAGAAAACACAAGAGTTGACTAGACCACAAAAAGATCAAAACACCTTAGGAAGGCTCGATTCACAAGGCCACTAGATGCCCTAGGGCTAGAAATGCGAAATCGATAGAAAAAAGCAAACACCCAAAGGGTAGCGATCGAAACCAGTCAAATCACACTCCAACACACTCAAGTAGTCTAATAAAGGTACTTAGGACAAAACCACAACTCAAAAAGTTGAGAACCAAGCAAACTTCAAAAGTTTACAGGCCTGGCGTGACTGTCAGGCTGCAACAAGCGCCTTTCAAGGATTGGCGTGGGTTGTAAGTGTGCAACATGTGCCAACTAGCGCGACTGTCACGCTATAAACTAGCGCCAGTCGAGTTTGCTATGGAAAAATAAAAACAAAAGAGCCAAGGCCAAACCAGCAATACCTAAGTACTCTCAAGAGGCAAAAACAACACAGATATTCAACCCAGAAAACTAAACAAGAGGGAGAAACCAAGGAAACAACCAAGGAACAAGGCAAGTTCCAAGTCGTTCAGTTTGTAAACTAAACCGGAGATGGACTGAAGTAGCGTTGATCTACTTCGCTAATGCAAAGCAATAACGTTTCGAAGGCTATCTGGCCAGACTTCAGGCTCCGTCTAAAGTTTACAACTCAAACAACAAGACAAGATAAACAAACAAGGCAAAAGCCAACTCCCCAGCGGAGTTGCCAAATTGTTGTACAGGTAAATCCCCTCTGCGGACAGAGGCGATCCCACTAGCCTAAATGGGGTCTAGCAACAATCAAACAACGCTAACACGCAGGTTCCTAATTGCAAAGCAAAGGCCAATGATGAGGGCCTACCTCGAATCCAACGATAGTATTCTGCAGAAGGTGTCTTCAGGGCATATGGAGTACATACTCTAGGGGATATAATGCAGGTGTTTTCAAGTTATGTCACTTATCACAGGTCCCGGAATAGGTCCTCCAATGTACGGGAGAAGGGGTAACAGGGACGGTGAAGAAATACTGTGTAACACAAGTCACTCCTTTGAATGCCTCATTCCCAGACAATTTCATGACTTGAAGACATTGAGAAATGGCCTCTAGAGGGATAAACGTAGGTAGGCGCATGTAAGGGTGTGTTGCAGAGTAGTTAAGTCCATGCCAGGGTGCTCTGCAGAGCACTTAGGCTTCCTTTCACATCTGATGGGCAAGTTTGAGTGAAATTCACATAGGGTTTGGGGAATATTCTTATCTTTTGGAGTCATCTAGAAGGTTACCTCACTTATCAAATCCTATGAGCTCGAAAATGGATGAGGAATGAGTTAAGATGCATCCTATCCTCTCATCCCTTCCTCCATGGAACTAATTCTAAGTATGGAAGGCCATTCAATGCCACCATTTATGACAAAACCTCCTTCATCTCCCTATAAATGGACCACTCATCTAAGTGATCAGGGGCTGGATTATGTTGAATTGTAAGGAGATAATGTTGCTATAAAAATTGGCTTGGAAGCAAGTATTGTAATGCTACAAGTTTGTCATGAATTTGATGTGATGTGGATGGGATCCAAGCTAGATGAATTACTTTGAATCAGACACAATGGTTGTAATTCCTTCTTCTATTCAATAAAGTATTTGAACTTTTCTCCCATATGTTTGTATTGTCTTATAATGCTTATATGTGTGAAATGTATCTGATCCCATTTACTTGTATTCAATAGATCTTTTGCTTTGATCGGTTCTTTGTCTTCTGCTTGTGGTTACAGGTACTTCTCAAGTGTATTAAGTATGAGAAGGAGTGACAGGATCGATACAAAGGAGATGAGAGGAAAGCGAACTACAATTAGGTCTTCTCATCTTCTCATCTTATCTATTGCTTATAGGAAAAGACTAAAATACTTTAAGTTGTTGTTCTAATATGGCTACTTATCTAGGGAATTAGTATTTATCTGTAGATACGAAATTCTCCAAAACACCCCCTTTCCAAACTAGATCTAATTAGCTCACCTTTAAAAAAAGATTACTTTATGTGACCCACTTTTATAAATAACTGAGAGTCACTTTTACAATGGTACTTTGTGAACTATCCACTAAATTGTAACTTAAATAAAAGATAAAGTGACTTTAAATTATAAGTGACTCACTTTTTATAATGGGTGAGAACACTTTTACATAAAATAACTTTAAAACATAAGTTACAAGTGTTTTTTGAAAAAATAACTCAACAAAAAATAACTTTAAAACATAAGTTACATGTGCTTTTTGAAAAAGTAACTCGACAAAAAGAGAGACTTGAACCCAAGGCCTCTATTCTCATAAAGTAATTTTAGACCAAGTGAGATAGTTAAAAGATTTAGTAATTGTTGGAAATGAGGAAACACTTTATTAATTTATTCACTCACCGAAGTTTTGGCATGCATGCTTACCTGAAAAACCCCCTTTTTCCTACAAAACAAAAAAACCACACAAACCAAACAAAAAAACAAAAAAATCCAAGCCTTATGGTTTAATGCTAGATTTGTTGTTAGTCCCCTAGAAATTAGATATTTCCCTCAATGTTTCTGATTTTCCGAGGTCACACTAAGACGCGACGGAAAAGAGCATATGCATGAGAAAAATCCTTTCTTTCTGTTTATGGTTTGCCCATATCGCACAGAGTCATGGGGGAAAGAGCATATGCAGAATTGAAAGGTATAGATCTGGTAATAAAATAATTATATATCACTATAAACTGAAATAAACGGAGAGATAAATAACTATAAATGCAAATAAAGACTTTATACCTCAAAATCTTGAAAATGACGTAGCTAGGGCTACTAGAAACATTTTTTCATGAAAAGAAAGGGGTTTCTCACTGGAACAGATGATCCTAACACAATAGAGTAGTCTTCTTGGCCCGAAAGTGGTCAGAAATAGTAGATATAGGAAACGACAATCATATGCAGTTGTACCGGCTTTGGATTTGGATCACCAATGAATGCGTCCCTCGAATGGCTCTGATACCATGTAGGAATTTACAAGGTAAGTTCCTTAGGTTGAACACCAAAGGACATCACTTACAAACTGATCAAATATCAGTACACCAATATTCTTGACGTGGTTAAAACCCTCAAAGGGGGAAACAATCCACGACTTGAGCCAATGCGGCTACTTCAAGAAATACTATTAACAAAAATAAAGAAAATTTACATAAGAGTCTCTTATAAACGGTCATCAGACAAATGACCCTCCATGCTCTTTAAATAGAGATCATGGACCAATCAAGTGCTAAGCCATGGGTCAAGTATTTATAATAAAAAGGATAAAATGTAACATCGAATCACTTCATGTCTAGAACATATCGTGACTTCCAGATTGTAAGTTACAAAAAGCACATACTAAAGAAACACACTTTACTTAACTATACATTAGACCAAGTTATACTTAATTATTTCCTATGTGTCAGAATATCCTGACACTTTTTGAATGGTTGGTTATTCCCTTCGAGTTGACAGATTCCCCCGCTACTTTTATGAGGCTAATGGATGACATCTTGTGGCCCTTCACCAACTTGTTCGTGGTGGTTTATCTGGACGACATCCTCATATTCAGCTAGAGTTGGGAAGAACACTTGCAACACATTCGACAGGTCCTTCAAACCCTTCAACAACACAAACTGTGTGCCAACTTGGAAAAATGCACCTTTGGCATGAGCTAGGTCCAATAATTGGGGTACATCATAGATGAGTGTGGCGTGCATGTGGACCTGAACAAGATCCAAGTTATTCGAGATTGGCCATCATTGACCACTCTAACGGAGCTTCGTAGCTTTTTGGGCCTTGCAAATTTTTATCGGAGGTTCGTGTTGGGATTCTCCCATATCACTTAGCCTTTGAGTCAGATTACTAAGGGCAGGCAAAAAGCAAAGTTTTCTTGGTCCAAGTCCAAACAGAAGGCATTCGTTGAGTTGAAGCGTCACCTCTTCTCTGCACTAGTACTCACATTGCGAGAACTACAACATCCATTTGAAATTGAGACAGATGGCTCATACTATGCTGTTGGTGTGGTCCTCAACTATCACAGGCATCCAGTTAGTGATATACTTTCTAATATAATTCATAAGTGCCCCATCTATGTTAAAGAAATGTATTCCATTGTGCAGGCTTGCCAACAGTGGAAGCACTACATTCTAGCGAAGGATATGGTCATCCACACCTATCATTGACCTCTTCAGTTTACATAGACACAAGGGAAGTTGTAGAATGATTGACATCATAATTGGGCTACATATATGCAAAAATTCCACTTGAATACTAAATATAGAAAGGGCAACACCAATCATGTTGCAGGTTGCCTCAACCGACTCCTAGTTGTAGCAATAACTACTGTTCTCAACTCTTGTGGTCACGAGACCTTTAGATGGCCGCAACTATACAATAATGATCCACAGTTTGCCTCCACATACCATATGCTAGTAGATGGGAAACAAGTTACTGATTTCCACCTCTAGGACACATTATTATGCTACCTGGGCCACATTTGTGTTCCTTCAAGCGAGCATGCGAAATTGATTTGGGAGTCGCACTACAGTTGGATCGCAGGACACTTTGGGGTGGATAAAACTATGGTTGTACTACAAAAGTAATTCTATTGGCCCAAACTTTGATTGGATGTTGGGAAATATGTCAGACCTTGCACTACCTGCACCATCGCCAAACCATCCATCAAGAAGCAAGGCCTATACACTCCTTTGCCTACTCTCAACTAGCCATGGGAATCCATCTCCATGGACTATATGTCTGGCCTCCCTTCTACCAAACATGGTAATGACTATGTATTTGTGGTAGTGGACAATTTTTTTATGATGGCTATATTTGATCCAGATTTAAATAGGAACACAATGAATTACAGAGATAACCATAAACACAGAGATGCAACGGAAATAATACTTCATTTCATTAATGTAAAATACCGAAATACGCTTACAAACAGAAATGGAAATAAACCAGCTAGGGCGATGGTAGCTTATCTCTGAGAAGAGATGTGGCAGATGCATGCCTCTAAATTGTCTTAGAATGAGGCTTAAGGGAATTTTTATTATTGAATAATAAGGGCAAACCCTAAACAACCAAAACCCTAACCCGAGAAGATGTAACACCAAGAGTTTATGGGCCCCGTTGGGGTGAGTTGGACAACGAACTTCTCGGGGTCATGACTTGGTCATATTATCTCCATTTGATGCGTATGATAACTCGTTGGAAAGATCTCCCCGAGGACTATGACGGAAAAGATGATTTTAGGTAGAAAATCATTGGGGGTAGATTTAAAAAAAAAACGTTGTTTAGGGCCTCAAAATGGCTCTGGAAGTTTAGGACCCGAAAAACTGCTAAAAATAGTAAACTGTGCTACAATTAAGGAAACTAAAAATTGAAAGAAGCAATGGTGGGGGTCCAAGTGGAATTGGCGGGCAACCACCAATATCAACCTGGACATTCCTCCCCCCTTAGGGAGCAATGGTCCCCATTGTGTTGAGTTCTTCCATGAGATGAGGAAACTTCTGCTAAACTTCGTCCCTGGTGAGCTACTTGCCCTGGTGAAGGAGTTGGCCTGCTTTGACAACTCGATACAGTTGGATATTCTGTTGGCGAGTGTTCTTGATTTGTGTGTCCATGATCCGATTAGTTGCAGCTTGTTCCATGCAATCTGGATTTAACTCTGTGGGCGTGAGCTGTTCTGTAATGTCGGATGTGTGTAGTAATGGTGGAAAGTATGGCCGAAGGCAGCCTACATTGAACACTGGGTGCAGGCTAAGGAATGGGGAAATGCTAAGCTCAAATGCATTGTCTCGCACAACCTTGGTAATGGTGTGAGGACCATATTAGAGTGGTCTGAGTTTTTTATAGGCTTTGGTAAGGAGTTCCTTTTGCAAATACAAACAGACTTTTTCGCCCACCTGAAACTTGTGTGGCACCCGATGTTGATCATGTCGCTACTTGTACTTGGCATTTGATTTCTCCAGAATGCCATGGAATTGCTAGTGAATATGTTGGATGTGCTCAATGAAGTTGTTTGCCTTATTTGTTTCAGACTGGACATGAGCCGAATTTGCATGAGTAGTTGCAAATGGCATGGCCACATCAATGGGACATAGTAGCTGGAATCCCAAGTGCACCTGAAAAGAGCTGTGGCCAGTCGAGCTGTGGAGAGCCCGATTGTAGTTGTGTTGAACATAGGGGATGCTTTGAGTTGTACATGTGCAAAATGTGTATGATCATCCTATTGACAACCTCTATCAGGTCATCAGTTTGAGGATGGAAGGCTGTGGTCTTAGTGAGTTTGGTGTCCAGCATCGACCAGAGACTGGACCAAAATGTACTGACGAACCTGCTGTCCCGACCTAAGATGTTAGACTGTGCGATCCCAAAGTGTACCCACACTTGTTCAAAGAGGAGTTTAGTAGTGGCTTCCGCTATGATATTCTTCTTGTAGGTCGCCATAATGGCCATCTTCGAGAACCTGTCGACAACCAGAAAAACACTGTTGTTCCCATGCTTAGTGGAAGGAAGGCCTGACATGTAATCCATGGTGATGGATTCCTAAGGTTGATGAGGGGTAGGCAGCGGGGTATAGAGGCCTTGCTTCTTGATGGTCAGTTTGGCAATGGCGCAGGTAGTGCATGATTTGATGTACTTCCCGACATCTTGTCGAAGATTCATCCAATAGAAATACTTCTACAGTACTGCCACCGTTTTCTCAACCCCGAAATTCCTAGCAGCCTGACTATAGTTTGCGTCCAAAATAATCTTCACACGCTCGCTTGAAGGAACACAAAGGTGACCTAGGTGGCATAACAGTGCATCTTGGAGGTGAAAATCTGGAACATGTTGACCCTCGAAGAGTGTTTGGTATGTGTGTCTAAATTCTGGGTCACTTTTGTAGAGAATTGACTAATCAGAAGTCTCGCGCCCACAAGAGTTGAGCGTGGTGGTTAACGCCACGATCGGTGGTCGACTGAGGCAATCTACAACATTATTGGTGCTGCCCTTCTTATGCTTGATATTCAAATGGAACTGTTGCAGGTATGTGGACCACTTCTGATGGCGATTATTCTGCAATTTCCCTTGGGTCTGTATGAATTGCAAGGGTCAGTGGTCTGTGTGGATGACCATTTCCTTCCCCAAAATGTAATGCTTCTAGTGTCAATAGGCCTGCACAATGGAATACATCTCTTTGTCATAAGTGGGATACTTCCGAACTGTGTCTGAAAGTGTCTCACTATGATATGCCACTGGATGCTCGTGTTGAGTGAGGACTGACCCAATAACATAGTTAGAGGCATTTGTCTCAACCTAAAATGGTTGTTGCAAGTCTAGTAATGTGAACACTAGTGACGAGCAGAGGCGATCTTTCAACTATGTGAATGTCTTCTGTTGAATTCGAACCAAAATAATTTTTCTTTCACTCCTCCCTTGGTGACTTAACTCAAGGGACAAGTGATATGAGAAAATCCCAACACAAACTTGCGGCAGAAGTTGGCAAGACCTAGAAATCTGCGAAGCTCTGACAGAGTGGTCGGGGATGGCCAATCCCGAATGACTTGGATCTTGGCTGGATCCACATCCTATGTTCATCAATAATGTATCCCAGATAGTTAACCTGGGTCATGCCAAAAGCGCATTTCTCCAACTTGGCACATAACTTGTGTTAACGTACTGTTTGGAGAACCTGTCGGATGTGGTGGAGATGCTCTTCCCAACTCTGGTTGAAGATCAGGATGTCATCCAAGTATACCACTACAAATGAGTTGTTGAATGGCCGTAAGATGTCATCCATTAGCCTCATAAAGGTTGCAGGAGCATTCGTCAATCCAAAAGGCATAACCAACCATTCGAAAAGGCCCTCCTTGGCTTTGAAGGCAGTCTTCCACACATTGGAGGGTTTGATTGGTCCCTGGTGATATCTTAACTTCAAATTGATCTTGCTGAAATATTTTTCCCCCTTCAGTTGGTCCAAGAGGTCATCAATCCGTGGGATCAGGTACCTATTACAGACAGTGATCTTGTTTAGTGCCCGATAGTCAATACAGAGTCTCCAAGTCCCATCCTTCTTTTGTACCAGCACGATCAGGCTCCCACATGGCAATGAACTCGGACATATGTGACCTTTCTGCAACAGCTCCTGAATCTGCATCTTGATTTCAACGTTCTCCAGAACGGAGCGCCGATAGATTGGTCCATTGGGCAGTAGCGCACCTGGGGTTAGATCGATGGAGTGCTTGACTTGATAGTGCAGAGGAACCCCTACGGGGGAGGTGAAGATGTCCTCGTACTCCTCCACAAACTTATCCATCTGTAGTTTTTGTGTGGAGGGGCCTTGTCTGGAGGTCGTGGCCACCGTATTCTTCTTTCCTTGAGGGCGTATCATCAGGAAAACAAATTTCTCAGTTTTGGAAATGAGCTTACTGCATTATTTTGCAGTAACCAAAGAGATGGCAGTAGGCGGTGCTACCTCCAGTATCCTGTACAACTTATTTCCCAAAGTAACAATAACAGTACGGGGCCTTGATTCATACACAACATGTCGCTTCCACAAGTATGGTTGTCCTAATAATACATCACAAACTTCAAGGGGAGTGATGTCACACAATACCTCATCCATGAAGGGCTTGATGATGTATGAAAGGTGACATTGTTGGCTCACGCGAAGATCCCATCCTTGGTGAAGCCACTCGATGGTGTACGATTGTGGATGTGTTGTGGTCGATAAGCCCAGCCACTTCACAATCTTTGCCAAATGAGGTTCTTTTGGCTCCCGCTGTCGAAAATGGACTGTAGTGGGGAGCGCTTTACCCACATCTAGGAGTGTAAGAGATGCTCCTCCTCCTCTAGATCTTCGGGTTCCTCCTTCTGGATCTTCATGGTGGCAACGGTGGCATTGGGCTCCGCATCAATAATTTGCTTCCCTTTGTTATTCCCCTTGTCAGGTTCTGACTCAGAGTTAGAACATGCATATGATTCTAAAACCTTTAGCTTGACCACCTGTGACTGCTTGACCCGACACTCGTGTTATGAGTGGAGTTCTTATGGAACTCACACCACTTTCCCATGTCCTTTTTTGGCTTCGCGGCACTGTTCTTTGCTTATACCTTTGGTGGGTTTTCTTGGGCCGCCCCGCCTTGGCTTTGTCCTTTGTTTTGTGGTTTGGGGTCACCTTTCCCTTGGTTCGGATTCACCGATCCAAAGTCTTGCTTCTCCTGTTTAAAATTTTGCTCGACCTTGACGGCATATCGCTATGCCGTGCTGAGCGAGGAGATGTTCAGGAATTCTATTTCTTCCTGGATGTACTTGTGTAGGCAACTGTAGTATTTTAGTACCAAATGCTGCTTCGAATCCTTGGTACCCAATTTTGTGCAAAGGGTATGGGAAATATTAGCAAACTATGACACGTCTTGGTCCCTTCCCTGCTGTAGCGTGGTTCACTTTATGTATTGATCCTCATAGATTCTGGCAGGCTAGTACTGCTCCTTGATGGCATCCCAGAATGAATTCTAAGTGGGTGCAGCCAAAAATAGTGATCCTGTACTTTCATCCTTCTGCTCACAATAGTTTTCCCACCAGTCCTTGACATGGGGAGCTACTTTGAGAAGAGTGAAAATAATCTTTTCCCGGCTGGAAAAATCATGAACAGAAAAATAACCCTATAGCAGATTTAACCATTTATGGATGACTTCTACATCTATCTGACCCTCAAATGTGGGGATTTCAAAATTATCTTGTACCTTAAATAGTGTGGCGTTTCTAGAGTAGCTGTTGGAAGCCGATGTGTCGCCCCTAGGTAGCCACTGAAGGATCTGGGAAAAGTTGTCCATCATCGCGTTCCTTTGTCACTCGAAGGCTTCTTCGAGCAAGATTTTGATAGGATCTCTTGCCCCCTCGTCTTTCTTTTCATCCTCCATGGGAGGCCGTTGGGATTTGCGAGGCTGGTCTTGGAAAGGTTCGACCAGTTCAAGCCCTAACTCCTTATATCTTGACCTCGTTGGGGACATGCAAAGAAAAATAGAGAAAAAAAAACAAACTGCTCTAATACCACTGGTCTAGATTTAAACAAGAACGCAACAAATTACAGAGATAACCATAAACACAGAGATGTAGCAGAAATAATACTTCATTTCATTAATGTAAAATACTGAAATATGCTTACAAATAGAAATGGAAATAAACTAGCTAGGGTGATGGTAGCTTATCTCTGAGAAGAGATGTGGCGGCTACACGCCTCTGAACTGCCTTACAATGAGGCTCAAGGGCCTTTTTATTATTGAACAATAAGAACAAACCCTAAACAACCAAAACCCTAACTCGAGGAGATGTAATACCAAGAGTTTATGGGCCCTGTTGGGGTCAGTTTAACAGCCAACTTCCCGGGGTTGTGACTTGGTTATATTATCTCCGTTTGATGCGCATGATAACCCATTAGAAAGATATCTCTGAGGACTATGACAAAAAATATTACTTTAGGTAAAAAGTTGTTGGAGGTAGATTTCCAAAAGAACGTCGTTTAGGGCCTCAAAATGGCTCCAGAAGTTTAGGACCTGAAAAAACTGCTAAAAATAGTAAACTGTGCTACAATTAAGGAAACTAAAAAATTGAAAGAAGCAATGGTGGGGGTCCAAGTGGAATTGGCAGGTGGCCACCAATATCCACCTGGATCAATATTTGTGGCCTGCAAGAAGAGTATCACTACAGATGACACTACCAAATTCTTTTTTGAATGAGTATGGGTATATTTTGGGATCCCACAAACCATTATATCAAATCGGGATAGCAGGTTCTTGAGCACATTCTGGTCAAGCCTCTGGATACTATTGGACACCAAGCTGACCAAGTCGACAACCTTCCAATCCCAGACTGATGGCGAGACAAAGGTATTCAATAGGATGATAGTGCACATACTCCGCATGTATAACTCCAAGCATCCTCAAACCTCGGATGAGAGTCTTCCATATGTGCAACACAATTATAATAGAGTTCTCCATAGCTCGACTGGTCACAATCCCTTTCAAGTGGGTCTAAGATTTCAACCATTGTGTCCAATTGATGTTGCCATGCCGCACGCGACTACATGGATAAATCCACACATGTATTGTTCGAGGCTGATAAAGTGATTGACTAGATTTATTGAACACATCCAACACATCTGCCAACAGGTTAATGACATCCTAAAGAAGTAAAATGCCAAGTACAAGCAGCGACATGATCAATATCAGGTGCCACACAAGTTTCATTTTGGTGACAAAGTTTGGTTACATTTGCAGAAATAATACCTTACCAAACCCCATTGGAAGCTTAGACCACTCTGATATGGTCCTTACACCATTACCAAGGCTATGGTAGATAATTATTTTGAGCTCAACATTCCCCCTTTCCTTGGCCTGCACCCAGTGTTCAATGTGGAGTGCCTTCGACCATACTTACCACCATTACCAGACACACCAGACATTGCAGAACAACTCACACCAACAAAGTTAAACCTAGACTGCATGGAACATGCCACAACTGATCGAATTATGGACACATAGGTCAAGAACACTTGCCAGCAGAAGATCCAACTATATCGGGTTGTCAAAGCTAGCCAACTCCTACACCAAGGCAAGTGGCTCACCAGGGACCAAGTTCAACAAAAGTTTCCCCATCTCATAGAGGCGTTCAACGCAATGGGGACCATTGCTTCCTAAGGGGGAAGGATTGATCTAGGTGGATGTTGATGGCCACCTGCCTATTCCAGTTGGACCCCCACCATTGTCTCTTTCAATTTTTTAGTTTCCTTATTTGTAGCACAATTTACTATTTTTGGCAGTTTTTCGGGCCCTGCATTTCCAGAGTCGTTTTGACGACCTGAACGACGTTTTTTGGGAAAACCAGGACCAACATGGGGCATAAAGTTTTTTGGGCCACTGGAAAGTTGTAGTCCTCGGATATATCTTTCTAACAAGGTGTTGTGTGCGTCAAATGGAGATTTTATGCCAAAGTTACGACCCCGGGAAGTTGATATACCAATTTACCCAAACGGGACCCATAGTTTGACACTTCATCTCCTAGGGTTAGGTTTTTTGGATGTTTAGGGTTTTCCATTTTTTCTTAATAATAAATAGGCCTTTGAGCCTTATTGTAACATAGTTCAGAGGCATGTAGCCGCCACATCTCTTCTCAGAAATAAGCTACCATTGCCCGAGCTAGTCTTATATCCATTTTGTTTGTAAGCATATTTCAGTATTTGATATTAATGAAATGAAGCATTATTTATGTTGCATATTTGTATTTATGGTTATATCTGTAATTTGTTGCATTCTTGTTTAAATTCAGATTAGGAAGAGACTTTGTCCACATTTGTACATGACGCAAAAGTTCGATTGCATAATAAGTGTGAAGGCCAAGGAAGAAAGAAGAAAGCCAAGGAAGAAAGGAAATTCTAAATTTTTTATTATTTCTACCCACACATGCGAATTTATGGGGTAGCTATGTGAATTGTAGGTCCAAAAATTGCAGGACCGATTTTCAGATTTGAGTTACAAGGTTGAAAAATCTGAGTTGGACAAGATTTGTTGAAGTTTGACTATCATTGACTTTGTGGACTTTGACTTGCTTAGGGAAGGTTTTGAAGGAGGGATGACTTGGTGCTTAAGGAGGTCTTGGTATTGGTCTTTAGGTATTGGATGTATCACTTTGATGTGATTCTATAAGAAGCAAAGAGTTTATTGGGTTTTCCCCTTGGAGGGGTTTTTCCCTGGCTTGGAGCCTATATCTTGTGTTCTTTGTGTTATTGTGATCTTCATGCATTTTATGTTTTGGTAATGGATTGATGAAGAAGATATAATAAAGTAAAAGGAAAAAAATCTCTCACAAGTATTTATCAAAGTAAGAGGAATCAACCCTAATCTACATCTACATTGATTGCTCAACATGGTATCAGAGCTAAGGTGAAGAAAGGAAGTTTGAAGATCACATCTTTGTTGGCACTCTTGTTGGGCACTTTTGTTGAAAGGCACTCTTGAAGTAGTTATCTATTCTCTCTCTCCCTATGTAATGGAAAAATATGTGAATAAAGGTCTCAAGCCTCTTTGTTACTGTCAAAGGTTGCATCATGATGTTCATCTCCAAGCTGTCTAAAGAAGTAATGGATGAAAGTCTCTTTTCTGCTCTCATAGGTACTTTTGAAGATGATGGTATATGGGTAATCAATGGTGGAGCCTCAAGACATATGATAGGGGAACGTGGACAACTCCAAACTTGATCAAAAGGGATCTCCTGTGTTGAAAGTATGCAACAAGAAATGCTAAATTTAGAATGTGCTAAAAATAGACCTGCTAAAAATAGCATGTCTAAAAATAGTAGTTTGGCCAGTGAGGTCATTGGCCACATTGGGCGAGAGGTAAAACTGCTAAAAACAGAAAGTTCTAAACATAGCATTTTTGGGTCCCTTCCTATTTATAGCAGTCCCTAGTCTATCTATAGGAAGTAAAATTAATTTTGGTCTTAACAACAGTTGCAAATATTAATTAATTAATTCAGTTGAGTTAATTAGTTAAGGAAATTTGAATTTGAAGTCTTTGTGAGCATGCACATGAGTTGTCCAACTGATTGAGGAATTTCTCCTTAATTTCCTCCACTGATTGAGGGAATAAGTATGAGTTCTATAACGAGAGAATCAATTGAGTTCGTTCTAACTAGTTAAGTCCAGTTAGATTATTTTAACAAGTTGTTAAAATAAAAATATAGTTTGTTAATGCTTGCATGCATGTGACAACTATTATTTTAGATAACTAAGGATTCACTCATGGATAACTGTTGCATGTCAATTATGTCAGAGATCCAGTTGAGATCAGATGTGGGATAGTGTATTATCAAATGCTTGACTATTTCTAGTAAGTAGTTTTTGCATGGTTGAGGAACTAGTGTCCTCAAGGATTACGTAGTTGGACCATTGGTTATTTTGGTATGTTTGGAATTAATAGCATATGATTTTGCTATTATTGCCTAAGCAAACTATGTAAGGACCATAGGTAAAGCCTATATAAATAGGGCTTGGTTGGTTCATAAGACATATCTTTATATCTTCTGATTGCAGAAAGAGCAGGATAGCTCTTGAGCTGATTCTTTTTGTAACCTGAAGAGGATTTGCACTTGATTGATAATACAGATAGGGGTTTTATGCTGGTGCTTTCCCAAGTGATATATATTGTGTTATGGTTGATTATTTTTGTTTATCAGTGATATGTGTTTATGCTTGATGTTGCTCATGAAATCGATTATGCTTCTGCTTAATGTTTTGTAGAACTAGATCAAGTATTATGCTTTAGGATATTGCATATATCAGTTTGATCTACAGGTGAAATTTCTACATGGTATCAGAGCACAGGTGATCAAGCAAGAATAGTATACTAGCAGGAGAAATACGAAGTTTATTATTCGGGATATAGATCTCAAGTTTTTATCACATCTATTTCATTGATGGCATTCTATGGTTTGAGGCTTGTGTATGCCCTTGGTGGCAGCTTAAACTATATAGCTTGGAAGGATCACATGAGGGAAGTTTTGGAAGATAATGGCCTTAAGGATTTCATTGATCAAGAAATTCCTAAGCCTATTGACAAGACTGAGCAGGTGGAATGGAGGAAGGGTGTCGCTAGAGCTAGGAGAATTCTCTTGGAGGAAGTGCGAGATCACATTGTCTCGAGCCTCAATGGGAAGGAGACTCTACATGCAATGTGTAAAAAATTGAAAGATTTATATCAGAATAGCAGTGATCAGAGGAAGTTGGCACTCAAGGACAAACTTAAAAAGATCAAGTGTGCAAGGGATGAGACGATCTCTATGTATCTGACCAAGCTCATCATATGCAGGGATGAGCTTGCAAGTGTAGGGGTCATGACATCGGATGAGGATATGGTGAGTCTAGCACTCCTTAGACTTCCTAAGAGCTGGCATAGCTACCAGGACTCCATGAATGGAAGGGAGAAACTGCCAGATTGGGAACGACTATGGTCGGATTTGATGCAGGAGGAGATCAAACGGAGCACCAGGGACAGTTCTTCACCATGCATGATGAGGAGAACTGTGCCTTAGCGAGTAAGGTGAAGAAGGGGAAGGAGAAGGTTTCTCTTTTCGAATCTAGTTCTTCCAATGATGGGAAGAAGGTTGACAAATCGAAAGTGCGATGCTTTTGTTGTCATGAGGTGGGCCATTATGCTGCAAATTGTCCACAGAGGAAATCCAAGAAGGGATTTGGGGAAGGATATGAAGGTGAGGCACTTGCTTCACAGTTTGAGTTGGATTTCACACTCTTCACATGCATGGTTTCATCCATGGTGGGAAGTGGTTGGTTTCTTTACAGTGGAGCTTCTTTCCACATGACCGACGACAAGAGTTTGTTTAGTACTTTGGAGGAGAAAGATTTCCAGATACTCATAGCGATGGGTAATGATGAGAAGTATAGTGTCTTAGGTGTAGGCACGATTATTTTTGAGAGGGAGCATGGAGCTTGCCTTACCTTGACCGATGTCAAGTATGTACCAGGACTGGAGAGAAACTTGGTGTCAATCGCGATGCTGGAAGACAGAGGCTTTGATGTAGTCTTCAATAAGGAAAAGGTTTTCCTTAGACACATCATCACTAGATAGGTGAAGCAGATTGGTTCACGGGTCAAGAACCTGTATGCTCTTGAGGTTCAAGATGCATGCAAAGCCTTGAGCAGCAAGGCAACTGATGGAGGCTTGGTGGTTGAGAGGGAGGGTATATTACCTCTCAACATGCAGAGCCAAAAGAAGTCTTAGACGATTGTGGAGGAGCGACGATTGGTGCAACAACTTCAGGAGGTTGTGGAGTAGCCACAACTGGGGAAGCTGAGTGGAGATCGAGTAGAGACATCTACTCATGTAGAGACATCCAGTAGGGGGAAACTTTGAGCCAGGTGGGCTGAGGGATCACATGCAGCCATACCTCCAGGTAGGAGGTGGGGTGATATAGAGTGATCATCCCAAGGAGGAGGGGTAGGATCCCTAAGGTACCCAACCTCTTGGGTGAGACCTTGCTACAGGATCCCTGATGTGGAGTAGCAGGAACTGACTGATTGGGTAGAGACAGATGCAGATGGAGCGGTAAAGAGAGCAACAATGCAGGGAATCCCAGGACAACGCATAGCTAGCAGGCTGCAACAATGCGAGAGGCACAAGTGCTTTGCACAATGCTAGGTGGCACAGAGAGGTGTGCAATGGTGCGAGATGCATGGAGATGTTGTAGTAGCGCAGATGTCAGAGAGGGAGCACTTGTCAGTAGCAGGTAGAGCTTCAGCATCAGAGTATGTTCCTAGCCCAACAGAGTGGTTAGTTGGGAGTGTTTTTGTTCCAAGTGTTGTTGGAGCAAGTGGACCAGGTAGATGTGTTTCATGCAAAACATTCTAGAGTTATAGGATCGGGTTTGAGAGGAAGCCTTTCTTGTTGAGAGGGAATGTTGAAAAGTGTGCAACAAGAAATGATAAATTTAGATAAAAATAGACCTGCTAAAAATAACATGTCTAAAAATAGTAGTTTGGCCAGTGAGGTCATTAGCCACATTGGGTGAGAGGTAAAACTGCTAAAAATAGAAAGTTCTAAAAATAGCATTTCTGGGTCCCTTCCTATTTATAGCAGTCCCTAGTCTATCTATAGGAAGTAAAATTAATTTTGGTCTTAACAATAGTTGGAAATATTAATTAATTAATTCA
>APFE031555396.1:0-10099 GCA_000404065.3 Pinus taeda
AAAACGATAGTTACCAGGTTTTACAATGCCGGAATACATCTCTAGCCTAGACCTTTAGATGTGTTGCATTATGTTCCAAAGTGTTGTTATGTTTATTGAGACTTATTTTAGAGTTGATCTTAGAATTTTTTCTTTCAAGGTTCATCGCATGATGTAGATGTAAAATTCCTAAATATGTAATCTAAAATGATAGACAGTCGTTTATTTTAGCAATGAAAACCTTAGCTAATAAGGAAAGAAGATAACGATTCTTTCAACAGAGAGCACACACTAAATGAACTTTTCCTAAATAATTTTCGCACACAGTCTAAATGCAAATGTAGATGCATGTATTTGTTTTTCATTTCCTTAATGTGAGAATGCCAAGAAGGAAAACTAAGTACAGATTTGAACTATTTTATTCAAAGCGACACTTCGACAATTTCTTTTCAAAATGAAAGGAAGACTAAAATGACACTTTTCAATTTCGAATAGAAAACTTCTTTCGATACTTTAAATATTAACAATTCAAATAAAATACATTGGTAAAAGTACAATCACCTATCTAGAAGAGGAAGACTTTATGACACCCTTCCTTTTGACTCAAAACGACAGTTACGACACTTCTTTTCATCAAAAACAACAGTTCGATTAAGCTACTTTTGACAAAGAAAGACTGTAAATGATAGACAAATACACGAAAACATTTACAAATCCCTATCAATGGAGGCTGAATAGCGTAAAGGAAAGAGGCTTCAACAATGAGATACTGATCACGAGCAAAAAAACTACTGAATAGAGCTGAAAACAAGGAGGATAAAACCAAATTTCAAAGAGAGAAATAGTATCATTCAGTCATCATACCTGTCCTTAAGGGAAATAGGGATGCATCTCACCTGTAACACACGGGGGGTGCGATGCATACAGGCTACCAGTTATAGATAGTGTGATGGGCTAGGGAACAAAACTGAGTTTGGTTTTTGCTCAAAATTTGCAGCTAAGTTCAATGATTTAGGCTGAGCTATGATACACAGTAAAAACAAAGCACAAGGGTATGATCTTTAGAGGTTATTGAGCTACCACAAGGGCGTTTAGGATGCTTGTAAGTTAGATGTTCAGTTTATAAACCAACCCAGAGATTGACTGAAGTAGCATTCGTCTACTTTGGAGTTTCATAGAAAAAGCAGTTTGAAGGCTATCTAGCTAACTTTAGGCTCCATATGTAGTTTATAAAGCAAACAAAAATATAAAACAAACAAACTATTCACTCCTCAATGGAGTGGCCATTTTGTTTCTGGGAAAACTAGTGTCTTTTCAATCTACTAGTCCCACTAAGACGGGTAGGTATCTTAGAAACAAACAATTCAAAGCACTTCAAGATTCCCTTTATGTATGATAGATAAGAGAGAAGCAAAGAGGACCAACCTGTATCTTCCACTTGGCTAGTGTAGCAACCAATATGCATCATACCTTGACCATGGAGCAGTCTATATGGTCCAGGTTTGGCCAGTTCTGAGTGGTTTTTCAAGTGGAACTTCTGGGAAATGATGTAATCAGTTGACCATGATTCCTTAGGGTATAAAACAACACTTTTAAGGGTTTAAGATCCCTTGGTTTATCGACATATGTGATTGGGGTTGCAGTGCCCAAATATCTCTATAACACCTTAGTGAAAAGTAAAATGTTTAATCTACTTTTACTGCAAATATGTGGTAGATCATGGGCTTGTTGGCTGAATAAATCGATCTTGCAGACAAGGTTGATCTCCCTAGTATCAGAAGATAGTCTAGCAACAAACGGACAAATAAAATCTATCTTTCTCTAGACATATGCAATTCATAAACAAAAACTATAGAGGTGTTTAGACCCTACCTTAAGTCCAACGCTAGTTTGTAGCATCCATCCTTCAACTGTCCGAAAGAGTTTCCTTTTGAGAACCTGCAATCACAAACAAGAAAACATCAAATAACACCTGCATACCTAATATCATAAATAATATCCATTATGGTGATCAAGGAATCCATAAAATAAACCATAAAACAACAGCTTATTGAGAAAAACAAACTTATTTGTATTAAATTTGAAGTAGAAGAACCTTACAACCTTGTCAGCCTTGATGTTGAACAAGCTCTTCCCAGGGTCTTAAACAGGAATCTCCTTTACTTTGACAAGCCTTACACTCTTCCAAATGAGATCAATGAGGTATGTAACCTTTCCTCATAAAAGCTCAATTAATAATACTAAGTTCTAGTAGCATTTCACCTCAAAAATATTCATCTTTCAACCTCTCAAGTAACCATCCCAATGCTTCATTTTATAGCATAAAGGAAGGAGGTTACAGGTCCACCTATGAAGGGAGAGAGTCCTCCTTTAAAGGGATAAGCTCCTCACGTCAAGGGGTTATCTCCTTAAGGTATGGGATGCATGAACCTTAAGGGAGCGAACTTGTGACCTCAAGATTCCTTCCAGAAGCTTCTAGGAATGACTCAAAGTGAGTTTTTAAGAATATACTTTCACCTTTTTAACTTTTACAGGGGTCCGCACCCATAACAGAGAGACAGAGTGGTCAGGTGCATAGGAGACATGACCATTAGGTGTGGGGCCACAAGTAATGCTAAGAGAAAGTGCAGAACCAGAGTTTTATAGACTTTTGAGGGCTTTCTCTTATTTTCAAGGCTTGATATGAGGAACTGGGGCTTAAGACCTGCAAAGGAGTAAAGTATGAGTGGTAATGGACTCACATAGATTGCAAAATGCCAAGGTGACAATTTTTTGTGCAACATATTGCCCCCTAAAGTGCGAACCACTATGAAGATAGACTTTGTCATCTATGAAGAGTGAAGTACGTTATCATTTCAAGGATCATCCTATGGAGACCCCAGTCAGAACCTATAAACACATTCAATGCAAAGTAAATATATGTGAACATATCATCACTGGGGTAGGCATTCCCATACTCAGATTAAAGCTGACTAGAAAACTAACTAAACTGTTCTGATACAAGAATTATTTTGTAATACATAACGAGTATAGACATATATAGACATAGTATGGGTGAAACCATCTATTTATGAATAGTCCACTATATAATGAATAACAAAATTCCTCACAACCTAGATGGTAGAAACTAGATCTAGGGTCTTGATTTCTGCTTCCCGAACTAGTACGATTCTATCCATGTGAATGAATGTGTCGAAGTTAAACATGGTAGAAACCACTTGATTACCAGTCAATGATGTGAACTGTTAACAAGTGTAAGAGAAACCACCAGTAATGTCAATGGCTCTCAAAGTACTCAATACAATCCATGAAATGTGAATAAATGAGCTGATGTCGAACATGTCATAGAATCGTTTGATCGAAGGTCAATGATGCAACCTATCGTCGAAGGCAAGAAACTTGTCATTAGGGCATGCAGATTCCAAGGTACTGACGATTTCTAGATCATCTTTCTAGATAATGAGCTGAATTTGATAGAAAGTGATCTGTCATAGGCAAGCCCACAACACGAAATCATAGATCAAGTTTTGAAGAAATATATTGGAAAGGACTAACTTAGGGATGGTCAAAATGGATGACAAATATCTTGTAGATGAATGGTTTATTTGAACTAACCTGTTGAACACATAACGACACTGCAGATGGTTTGGTGACAATTGACCCAAAGCTAATAGCCAGAAACTAGCTGAAGACTTTCAATATGGTTTGATTAACTGTTAGGCAAAGGATTTCCCAACCTAGGTGAACAAAAAGTGTCATGTTCAAGAGTGGTTAATGGCTTTTCTAAAACACAAAGTGTAACAAACAGGTTCATTTTTCTCTCTTTTTCCGGACCATTTCTGGCAAGTACTTCATTATTTTTGACAAGCTTGAGGAGGATAACATTTTCTTGTTTATAAGTCACCCTTGAGATGAGTCCAATTTAGTTTAAAATTCAAACCCTAAGAAGGAGTGGTAAGTTCCTATTTAACATTGAACAGGTCATTTACTGTTAAATTTTAACGAGTCTAGTATAGGAAAAACTTGGTGTTTTCCAATTTTAGGGAGTCAAAAGAAAATCTTAAGAAAACTCCATGGGGGTACTTTTTCGTAAAATGATCCCTCATGTTCTAAAAAGGATAAAATAATACAGGACAGATGACATTTCCAATACTTTAACGAGTTGGAAAGGACAAGCGCTCGACAATATTTTCATATTTAGCAAGTATGAAAAGAGTTTAAAGAGGACTCTAGTCTCGTAATGGTGATGAGTCCAAGGTCTTCAGGGTTTAACGAGTCCGACATAGGTAAAACTCAAAGTCTTTTTCATGTTTAGAGAGTTTGAAAAAGACACAAAAAGAAAACTCCAGAGGGGTCCTTTTTTGTAAATTTGTGTCCGTGTAGCCGGAAAAAGTATAAAAGAATACTTGATAGAACTGCTTGACCATTATGATTGAGTAATTTTCATAATTATTGGCTCTGATCTGAAAAAGTAAAAAGCGACTGAAGACACGTCATTTTATAACTAGTATCGAACTTGAAACGACAAAAGTCCGGCGATATTTTCATGTTTATACGGTCATAAAAGAGCTGTAAGTGGACTGCCTTTTTAACTCTATTTAACGAGTTTAAAAAGGAAAAAACTCGACAATATTTTCATATTTTACAATTCAGAAAAGAGCTTAAAGAGGACTCATCCTAGAGGAACGAGTGGTATAAAGGGTAGTAACTGGTTCCAGTAATGGTGGAACTGCTCAAAACATGTAATGATTAAGAGGCTGGCTAATAAAACCACTCATCATTGCGGTCCCTCAGGAAAGGAAAAACAACCAAGTGAAAGCATATGATCAGCCAAAGAGATGGTGGCGATGGAATGAAAACGACCAAGGCTCATCTAGCGGAATTTAGTGGATAAAAATGGCAATCACGAGATGTAAATCAGGTATGGGTTCATTTTTACACAAGCTTGAGCCATAGAGAACTCTGCTTGGATTCGATTTAATGTTTACACAAGCTTGAAATGAAAAACTATGCTTTTTATAAGTTCGCATGCCCCCAGCATAATGACTCAAATCAAGGTACACGCCCCCCAAGCTTCATTGCATTCAACCAGGTGGATGGAATGAAGGTTCACTTTCAAGATCTTGGAAATACTCGACTTAGAAAGGGAGTTTTTTCATTTTTAGGTGAGGTTGACACAGTAAAAGAACTATCCTCAAAAACCCTTGTTTCATTTTTTGACGAGCTCGACACAAGACAAGGAACTATGATCATGACTCCTTGTTTCATTTTTTAACGAGGTTGACACAAGAAGAAGCTATCCGTGAGACATCGAGTTTCATTTTTTAACGAGGTTGAGACAAGAATAAACTATCCTCGTGATTCCTTGTTTCATTTTTTAACGAGGTTGATACAGGAACAAACTATCCTCGTAACTCTAGTTTCATTTTTTAATGAGGTTGAGACAGGAAAGAACTATCTTTGTGATGGGTCAGCAATCAGAAAACGATTGTACAACCTGATATGCAATTTCAAAGGTATTGAAAGGCATTGCACCATCAAATGAATCCACCTTAGAATTGGAAGGTACGATTCGAGGATCATCAAAAGCAATAGTGTTCGATGAAATCATATGAATAGTTGCAATAGAAGGTGATACGTTAGGAGGAGGGAAGGAAAAAGTTCCCAGTAAACCAGAATCTTTAATCAAACCTACTCCAACATCCTTGTAAGGGATAGTCATTTTACTAACGCGTTGAATGCTATCTTTAGAGCCCGGGTCAGACGAGAAATAACTCAGCTGATCTATCGTAATGATCTTTCCGTTATGAGGAAACTTAATAAGCCGAAAGGCCAATGAAACAATAGCAGTCATAGCGTAAGACCAACTGTACCCAAGAGAAGGTTATAATCTAGAGGGGCATCAACCACTTCCACATCTAGATTTACAGTTTTGCCTTCGACCCCTATAGGTAAATCTTCCAAAATACCAAAAGGATGGAACCCTCAACCATCAAAATCCTTTAGAATTGTCAGAGACTGATTGAATGTAGGAGAACCAAGAAATCTCCAACACTGGATCGACATAATACACGTAGAAGCCCCTTCATCAATCACAGTCAGAAAGCAAGGTTTGTTTTTAACTAACACTGGAATTTGGAAAGCCATTTGATGAGGAGGGTAGGGTGTACTATTCTCTAAATCAAAGATTATTAGGTTCAAATCCTGAATATCGATAGCTCCTATAGCAGACAATAGTAATTTATGTTGTGCTGGGCATGATTACAACACTTCCAAAGCCGACATTGTTGAAAGGGCAATGGCTAAGTCTTCAACAATGTTATAATTCTGAGCAGCTCTCGCATGTGGATTGAAAGCTAATTTCTGAAATATACCTTTAGCAAGCAGTTTGGTTACTAAGTATAGGTTTGGTTTCTCGATCTGTAGTGGATCAGAACCAAGAGGAGGTGTTGTTGATGTGTTTGAATTAGAAGATGCTACTTCTTTACCACCAACAAGATTTTTACTACCATAATCTTGTGATCGCATCACAATCCTAACATGAGACATCATCATAATGGGTTCTTATGAGGTATTCAAGGAAGAAGCAACCATCTTACTATCTTGAGTAGGAGAAGGATCCTTCAAGACAACAGGCATTTGAGAACCTTTAAAAATTTCGAAAACTCTGCTCGATATGGTCATTCTTTGGTAAAATGATCCTTGTCGCAAATGAAACAAGGATAGTGAGGTTTTTGTTTTTCATCAATAGATTCATTTTTATTTGTTTTATCTTTTGAATTTGATTGTTTTTGTTCTTCCCCTTCTCTTTACTATCGGATTTAGTCATAGATGAATCTACGACACGGACGTTGGCAAAAACTTCAGTGGAAGAATCTCCTTTCGGGGAATTAGGTAAAGTTATTGTAGGAGAAGAATTCTTTGAAGATTTCTTCTTGCTTTTAATACTAACTAAACCAATCATACCATCAGCGACATGAGACCCTGAAGGAGCTGTAATTTTTGGAAGATCAGGGTTTTTTTCATGTAAAGTACCTTACTACATATAAATGAGGTCAAGGTTCTGAGCCTAAGCAATCACTTTCTCTTCAATAACAACTCATGCCTTAGCTACATCTTCAATGATTTTAGGTAACAATGATTTAATGAACCATTCCACTAAAATTTGATCCAGAATGAAAACTTTCACCAAATGCCATCTACATTGCCATTCATGAATATGATCAGAAATATATGTTGACATGGATTGTTTTAGTGAAGTTAACAGTTCCATGCCATTGTTGTATCTGACAAGCAACTGAAAATGAGTTAAGAAAGAAGTGGCTAACTGACTGAAATTATAAAAAGAGCCTCGTGGTAACTCAATGTACCATTTGGCGGTAAGACCAATAAGAGTTCTTTGAAAAAGATGCAATCAAATTGAATCATCAATGATAGAATTAGATGCACACTAGAGGTGATAAGTCATAACATGATTTGATGGATCCTCCCCTGACTTATCCTCGAATTTCTGGATATCACTGGGCAACTTATTAGGCATTGGCGGCTAATACGGAAGATAGTAAATCAGATCATTCTTAAGGCACGACGAATCAGGTAAATCCAAAGTTGCAATAAATGGTAACTGATGGTTAAGTTTGTGAAAACCTTGTGTAATGAGACTAGCTCTAGGAGGAGGATATCTAGGATAACATGGAATTGGATTTGCATTAGGAATGTTATAACGTCCTGGGAAACTAGGATTAACCAAACCAAACTGGGGTTGTTGAGGCTATTGATAAGTATAGCCAGGGTACAGTTGATACCGATAAACTGGGTTTTATATAGCAAGACCGGATTGATACTGTCCCTAGTACGATTGAATCATGGCAATTGTACTTGGACCAACTTGTCCTGCAGGCATCTGGACTGAAGTCTAAACTGTAGGTCCTGACAGGGGCACAGAGACTTGAGGAGTTTGCACTAATGCAGGGATAGTAGAAACCGGACCTACAGATACTGTAGAAACAGGTGTAGTAGGTTGAACAGAAAATGCAGCAGTTCGAGGTGGAGTCTAAGGTGAGCAAAGCCCAGGCTGCTGAACTAAATTAGGTCTAGAGGTTTGAACCGTAGGTTGGACAGGTTGTTGGGTTGGACCAAAAACCAAAGGTTGTCCAGCTTTGATTAGATAACTGCACATTAGGTTGCAAAGTCTGTCGAGTTTGAGATAGATCCCACACCATATTTATTCTGGGACCCATAAAAGGTTGTGCATATTGAGGACCATAACCTGGTTGAACGTAGGGCTGATAATTAGGAGGTACATTTCCAGCACCTTGTAAAAATGAATGACGAGAAGGCGGTTGGAAACCTTGAGTTGGGTACCGAACTTGAGGATAACCCTGAGGCACGTACTAATTCTGGGGTTGATAAGCATTTTGAGGAATATACAGAGTCTGGGGTTGACCTCGGGTATGTACTGTCCTGAAGGTTGAAAACCTTGAGGTAGCCCTCCAGGCGGAAACTGACTACCTTGGGGTTGCCCCCCAGGCGATAACTGACTACCTTAAGGTTGTCCCCTAGGTGGTAACTGACTACCTTGTCCCCCAGGCGGCAACTGACTACCTTGAGGTTGAGGATTTGGAATACTACCTGACATCATAAAAATCTGCTCTATGTTCAATGGTTTAGTTCCATTATTACCAGATGATAATTGATGTTCAGTCGGTCAAGGAGTTTCTCCTTAAAAAGTACCAGAAAGTGACTCGTAACCCAAAGGAACAGTAGGACTGCCATATAAAAATGTTTCCTGTGATTAGGAAAACATAGATGATTGTCTCGACATGATTGATCAAGGATAATAATCTCTAGGTGTAGAATGAAAATAATCACACACAAACAAAGAAAATTTCAATAAAAGCACCTAAAGTATCTAAAGAAACAAACAACTGAATCACACGCCTAAAAAATCTAAGAGTTCAAACCACACACAAACAGTAACTTCCCATACTAAAAACACTAGTTGGTGATGAAATCCAACATCGTAGAATTTTAATATAGAAAGGGCGGTTGGAACAGCTAACCCCACAACGTGCTTAATGAAACAAACTAGCACAAGTTTCTTCACAAAACCATCTCGAGTGAAGAGAACCCCCCAGAGAGTCCAGGTGATTCTAGTCTACGTCTGCTCCAGGTACAGTGAGACCTGTCCTTCACCATCACCTCAGGAAATAATCTTAAGTTTATGGACGCTAAGGTTACCAACAACAACAAATACAACTGGGGGAATAGTTTATGATCCCATCTACGCGCAAGGGCAGAGTAACAAAGCTCAATCCCCTTGAAGGCTAGTCAACATAATCAATCCAAGGTTTACCAATAAGTGACCCCAGGCTCCTCGACAATGGTTAATCTGAGGTTTACCGTTTATAATATGCGCAAATCTTCTATCTTTCCCAATGAAACAAACTTGATTGTCTCAAAGGTTCAGACATGATCTCGTGATTGACTCCTTTAAGAGAAGCTTCCCAGAATGTATCAATTACAATTGGATTTATTTCCTACCACAAGATATAGCTACTTGTTTGTTTTAACTACCTTGGAGGGTTAATTACTCCCTACTCCAAGATACTAGCCTAATCTATATTGGTGATAAGAGCCCTAGAAATAAAAAAGATTACTAGATCAATTTTAATTAAGCGTTAATTTTATGGGTTGTCCTTTAAGTCAATAGGTATGTAGATGAAACTTTGATGGTGTGAAGACTCAACCCCAAAAACACTAAAAATATGCACCTAATATGATAAGCAATTCATTTTCTTTCGATGAATTTCTACCTAAGAGAAAGAGTTCGAGAATGCAATTCTTTGAGAAACAAATATTTCTTTTAACATGCCAATGGAAAGAAAATATTTTTGTCTTTTTTAGTAAGAACTCAAAACGAGACTACTAATTATGCTCACAATAAATGCCTTTTCTCTTCAAACTTGAAACTACAAAAAATAATTTATTTCAAAAGAGATCTACAAGTTCTAGAAAACACTCAAAACTACAAAAACTAATTTCGAGATCTAAAAACTTGAAAAATACCTAATTGAATAAAAGCTTCAATTCTTTTTTAGGACGTTTTACTTAGTTATTC
>APFE031555400.1:0-17598 GCA_000404065.3 Pinus taeda
ACTACCATGGTAAAAGGCTACATTAAAAAGAATAGCATAGTTAAAATCATGAAGACATGAAGCCCCAAAATCATCATTGATCAAAGGCTACATCTAAAATAAAATAATAGCATGGGTTCTCAAAACCTTAAAATTGGCATTGATAAATTATCTTGAGTCAAGTTACTAGAATCAATATAACATATATAGTAAAAGCTAGAACATATAATTGTTGCATATGCTCTCCAACTCGGTATGGTAGTGATGTTGTCTTGTCAACATAATTATTTTGACTCAGTCAAAAATAAAATAAAATTTAAAAAGAAAATATTAAAATTATAATGATAAAAGAAAAAAATATATATTTTAAACTATTAAATAATAATGATGATATCCATATTAAGTCTAGACTTATCTCTCTTGGCCCTTGATAGATTCAAATTTATGTTGGATTTAAACTAGTATTTTTTTAGGGACTCTATGGAGACTACATTTTGCTGGAAAACAATAAAAATTTGGCACATTTTTGGCAAATATGAACTAAATTTTTGGAACTATGAGTTACAGCTTGAAAGTTTTGAAACTTTGGGTGCCCAAAAAGTTTTTGATGATGTTAGATCAATTTCCACAATCAAAAACACAATTCAAACACTCACACAATTAAAATATGTAAAATTAAAAAATTAAAAACTAAAAACTTAATAAAAGTAATTGCAAAAATATTACCCAAAAATTGATCTGGCCATTAACATACACATCATCTAATATAATATTTTAACTTTAAAACAGATACACACCTTCTAATATAATATTTTAACTTTAAAAAATATACACATCATCTAATATCATATTTTAACTTTAAAAAATATACACATCATCTAATATCATATTTTAACTAAAATGGTTTATTATTGAAAACCGTAAATGAATTTCTGCGCTCGATGAGCCATGCGAGATGCCCAGGGAGTTCATGATGAATGGCTTCGTCCAAGAAATGTGTCGCACGATCCAACTTCTTTGTTGTTAGGCATAACCAACGGTAACATACATACTAGGAGAAATCACACCGTATCACACACCGTCCACCCTCTTTCTTGTTAGGCATAAGCAACGGTAACATACATACGAAGAGAAATCACACCACACCGTATCACACAAACTACAACATAGAAGAGAAATAAAAAAGAAAAAAATGAGTGATTACATGCCCGTGCATGATTGCATGTATTAGTTTTACGATTTGGATTAGTTTATAATTAATAGTATGCTATTTTTTAAATCTAATCTCAACTAGGTAATTCGAATTTTCTGTGTGGAAAATTATTTTGGGTTGAATTTTCTGTGTGAAAAAAATGTTTTGGGTTGATTGATGATCACTTAGTGTTGAAAAAGTTACACCCACAACTTGACCTCTACTAGTTATTGTGATAGTAAGAACTAGTTAAATTCACAATAAATCAAATTAAATAAGTGACAAGATCCAAGTCACCTTAGTTAACTACCTCGAAGTATTCTGTTGAAATAGAAATTAGAATTTTAATCTAGTTTGACCAAGGCAATGTCAAAACTAGATTTTCTTGTTTCATTTTCAACACTCCCTGTGATAAATAAATATATTATCACATGTCCCAATCCATATTCTATTGAACTCAAATTTTCCTCTAAACAAGGCCTTTGTCAAAATATTTGCATCTTGTTCCTCTATCGGAATGTACTACAACAACATGATTCTCCTTTGCAAACAATCTCTTAGATGGTGATACCAGATATCTATATGCTTGGATCGATCATGAAAAACTAGATTCCTAGAGAGTTTGATACAACTCGGATTCTCACAGTAAATAACTGTAGGATCCATCTTCTGAAAAATAACCCAAAAGGAATTGTTCTCATTCAGATAGCCTCACATGTTGCTTGACTTGCAGCCATATACTCTTCTTCTGTTGAGCTCAATGCCGTGACATATCTCTACTTCTTATTGTACCAAGAAACGGTTGTGGACCCAACACTCATAATTCTTGAAGTGCTCTTCCTATTTGATGGACTCCCTCCCTAATATGCATCTATGAAGCCTTGCAGCTTCACTCCCTCTGTCTGTCTATACCAAATACCAAACTTAGTAGTGCCTCTGAGATATCTCAACACATGTTTTGCTACTTTCCAATATAGTTTGGATGGCTCAACTATTGCTTGACTAAGCTGGTTAAATTCATAACCCATGTCCGATCGTTTATTCACCAAATACATAAGTGAACCCACAAGCTGCCAGTAAATGGTAACCTCCACTACTTCACCTGAAATAGCATCATCTTTCATCCAATTTCCATCTAGAGGAGTTTCCATGGGTGTCCACCTTTCCATGTGGAACCTCTGAAGTATCGCGTTGGAATACTTTCCCTAAGAGACAAACAATTCTCCAAATCCTTTCCATACTTCCAATCTAAGGAAGTAGTGCATGAGGCCTATGTCCTTCAGCTCGAACTCTCTTACAAGGTCCTCCTTGCAAGATATGAGTAGCTCCTCATCACCAATAAGGAATAATTCATCAACATATAAAATAATAATCAATAATTTACCTTCTACCACAATGTGATAATGGTTTTCATCTGCTTCAGTTTTGGTGCAGCCTAAACTGATGAGATAGCTATCGATGCTAGTATACCAAGCACGTGGTGCTTGCCTGAGTCCATACAACATTCGCTTGAGTCTACACACATGTGACTCTCTATCAAAGGTCTAAAATCCCTATAAATGCTCAATATACACCTCCTCCTCAATAAATCCATTCAGGAATATTGTCTTCACATCCATCTAGTGGATCTTCCACCCCATCTGCATTAATAGTGCTAGAATTGACTTGATTGACAAGTACCTTGCTACTCGAGCAAATTTCTCCTCTTCGTTAATTCCCTCCACCTAAGAGAAACCATTGGCCATAAATCTGGCCTTTTGTTTCTCTATTCTCTCATATGTTTCATTCTTTACCTTGTAAATCCATCTCAAACCAATCGTTGGTTTGTTTGTTCATAAATGGACCACTTCCCAAACATTGTTTCTGACAATGGAATCATATTCCTCTACCATAGCATCAACCCATATTGGTTACTCTACATCTTCCTCGAATGATGATACCTCTGTCTCTATAATCTCATGCATCAAAGCCATGTAGCCAATGTATCGATCCAGTGACCTTCTTTGCTTGCATTGTGATGTTTGTGCTTCCACATTCTCTTTAGTATCCTACGATAATATATCAGCTTCCGTATTCCACTTCCTTCCTTCTTTGGATTTCTTTTCTTGGGTGGATGTCTCGGCTCTCTGCTCCTTTGGTTGTGGCTACTCCAAAACTTCGTGATGTTCTTCCTTTGGAGCCAAAAGCTCATGATCAAGTTACAACTAAAGCTTTGTCTCAAGTGTTCACCTCATTGCCTTCTTTTACCTTATTCTTTCTTTCACCAGAATAAAAAAATAAAATAAAATAAAATAGTGTTATATTACATATAACATGTTGTTTACACATATCATAGGTCACATGTCCATCCACATTCAGTTGGAATGTTCTATTGCAAAAAGAAATTACATCAAAATACCTCCACAGTTTAACAAAGTATCCCAATACTTATATCTTAATAAAACAGAAACCCTAAAAAGGTAGTTATAATCATTGTTGCACATATTCCTATTATGAAAAAACATATTGTAACTCAACATTCCATGATTTGTAGTAACAGGGACTAATGCTTGGTGAATGGAAAATTTTCCACTATGTTGATATATGGAATTTGTATACAATTTGTACTCTAACATATAAAAAGGTAGAAAAGGACCATCCTTAGATAAACTATTGGAAATCGAATTGAATTCCATGCATGTATATGTAATTTTCATATTAGTGAAGTGTTCCATGATTTTTTGGATTCTACTCAACCATTTGAAAAGGAGTAACAGGAAGAAAGTATATATATTAGAAACCCACTCCACAACTTCTTGTAAATGTTCGAAGGCTTCCAATTATACCAACCCAAACTTGCATGCATAAAATATAATTCGCCAAAGTGCTCGAACACCATCTCGTATATTTTTCCCATTACTCCCATCCCAGCATATGTGGTACATAATGGTCGCCAAAATGATGATGTAACCATGATCGCAAATCCCATCCTTATTTGCACCATCGAAATAACCATACAAAAAGGGTGTGAAAGTTAGTGGAGGACAAATGAGTCTCAGAGTAGGTGCACATCTACCAAAATTTTCTTCCCTATAATATGCCATGATGCAAACACACCTCTTCCAGATATTAGACAAATTGTTCTCAAAGATGAGTGAATTTTTACTTTTCAAATTCCCCACATAATGTATATAGGAAGTGGTTTGAATGTTTTATATTCAATTATACAACCCTTAATATAATTAACCATAGAAGAGAAGTTGCAATCCGCCTGTAAATGCAACATATTAAATACACCATTCCAAATTAATTTGTCAAAGGAGCATCAAAGAAATAAATGAGTTGGGTCTTCCATCTACCCCATACAATTTAAATAACAACTAATCCCACTGTGTCATTTACAGAAAAAATTGTCTTATGTCAAGATTATATTTTTCCAAATGAGGCAAGCCAAGACTTGTAGCTTTGTTGGAATATTCCACTTCCATATTTTCATAAACAATTTTATGGAGGAATAAAGAATAGGGGGGTAGGGGGAATGTAAAAATATGCCTCTCTTCCCTTTATTTTGACCGATCACCAAATTGTCATTCCATACATATTTATCCTCCTTTTTAGTGATAAACATGCTCGCATGTTCAAGGTATAAAACATAGATATTCCATCTATCTGCAAGGTCCCCATACAATCCAATTGTTATTGGGAGCTACCATCTGACAGTGTAGGTTTTAGTCTATTAATAATGATTTTAGAAATCATTTTGTATAAGATGTTGCAAAGAGAGATAGGCATGTAATCAACAAAAGTTGATGCATGTGAAGCCTTAAGAATCAATATAATGAAATTGGAATTAATATCTCCAAGGATATAACCAATCTTTCAAGATTATTATGTAGTCGCTAATATATTAGTGAACAAAATATCTTGGAAGTGTAAAAATAATTCAATGGGCTAGCCATCAGGCTGAGGGCTTTTATCGCGAGAAAAGGATTCCATCATAGCCCGCAATTCTTCCATTATAATGGGATGAAATAACATATTATTTATGTTAGCATCGAAAATAGTCGGATATGAATCAATGACCCCCATTAGTTGTACAATATCCACCTCTGCTCTAACTCGATATTAATTGAAAAAATATCTCAATGCCTCATCCTCGATGTCAGGAAGAGTAGATAAGAAATTACCATAAATATCTTGAATTTCCTAGATAGAGTTCTCCCTGCGGCGCTTTGTTGCATAATTATCAAACAATTTTGTATTATTGTCTCCTCTCAATACCTAGAGAGCATGAAATTTTAGTTTACACTCCTCATCCTATAATTGAAAATTTGCATTCTTCCTCTTTTCTAAATCAAAAAATCATAATTGATGCACCACCGAGAAATAATCTACATGTGAATGATAAGCCAAAGTACCAAGTTTTTTATCAATAGCCAAAATTTCATCAATGTGCTTCCTATTTTTAGTTTGAATCTAGTTACTGATACAATTTGTAAGAGCCCTCAACTTAATCCAAATAATTCCCAATAATATGTGATCAAGGTGCTCAATCCTAATGCCCGAAAAGTACGCACTAATGAACCAAATTCAAGAAATTTTAAGCAATGGTGATTAAATTTGAATGGGATACCACCGCAATCCTCATCTACCTGCCACTCGAGTATGATATGAAAACTGTCTAAAATTTGGGATGGAATAACCCAAGATTTCATGGACCCTAATAACTTCACCAAATTTTCAAGAAGCAAGAAACGGTCAAGTACCTCAGCGATGCTTACGAACCCAGCCCATCCATTTCTCTAGGTCAGTATAAAGGGAGTTGAAAAATTATCCACGAAGTGGTTCCTACCAAAAATGTCGCTGAAGTACCCTGCCAATGGGTCCAGTCTACAATGATCCCCCGCAGGCCTCATTATCTTCAATGGTGAGGCTCAAATCCCTCGCTAAAATAAGGGATCCCATCTTTAATAAGTTGCAGGATTCTAATTTATCCAAGGATTATATTCTAGAAGAATATGGCGCATATGTATTAAGAATATTAAATCTATCCTTCGAGCCCCTAATGAAACTAAATAGGAGTATACCTGCAAAGGATTTATGTGCAATAAAATTCACGAACTTAGGATACCAAAAAGCCATAAGACCACCAAATAAACCCAAAGAATCCACTTCACATACTTTCCACCCAGGAAAGATTTAGAGGACAACGAGCCAAATTTTGTCTCCAATCATCATCATCTCTTGTAAAACGATAATAGAGGGGTGATTAACCCCAATCAATTGTTGGAGTAGGAGGATTTTCCGGGCACTCCCCAAGCCCATAGTGTTTTAAGACATGATTATCATGGTAAGCCTTCATAATTAGGAAAATAATCTCTAAGACCCTAAATAGGAGAGAAATAACTAACAAAAGGTGATTTATTAAAATATGTGGAACAAGATCTAGTGTTGTAAAATCATTGTGAAGATCAGTATCAGCCCCATTTGAATGATTCAAAGTTTTCGAACACCATTCCTTCATAATGGTCACATTACAATGAGAATTGGGACTAATAGAAATCATAGGAGAGGAGGATGAATGAATCAACAAGGTCTCTAGGTGGATTTAAGGGTGAAGGAGAAACTCAATATTACTCCCAACTAAATTAGTAGGAGAAAGGTCTCTAGAAAAAGTCCCAAATTTAATGTGAGGAGGGTCAAGACTAACAATGAATGAGTGATCAATAGTGAAGGTCGTCCCATTCACATCAAAAGATAGAGTGTGGGTGGATTCCAAATTTTCTTAAAAGAGATAAATTTCAAGTACATATAACAATGAAGAATGTTCAATACAATCAGAATGTGGTCGTTGAATATCGGGAGAAACAATATTTAAAGGAAGAAATGTAGAATTATCAAGAGAAATGGCACTTGATATTAAATAGTTATGAATATGTTACTCAAGACATGTCATAGGTGGTGTGATTTTAAACTTACAAGAGAGTGTTGGCCAATATCCTAATTCATTGGAGACTGTACATGTGTTAATAGACAACCCCATCATAAACAATCTCTAATATTCCATGTTTCCAATTTCCAAATCTATAAGGGCACTCGGCAATAAGATGTCCAACATTATCACAAATGAGGAGTCGAAAAGGAATTTTCCAATCATCAATTCACTCCCTATTAGAGAATCCAACCCAATTAAGCTCCACCTTTTCATGAAGGCCAGTAGCGAATTCCACCTACACCAAAGGCCATGTGATACATTTATCTCCTTTTAGTAGTCTCGTTCTCCAGGAAAGAAAATTTACCAATGGAATTGTCAATCATCATTAGTGATTCATGTGAACAAATTAAGAGGGTTAAACCAGGGAATTTAGCCAATTCCAATTTATTTCATGGAAATTATAGGTATGGATCAAAGGCCACATGTCAGGGATGTAAATAGAGGAAACCACAACCATTTTCCCAATATGCTCCCAAAATATTCACAACATCGTCATCATTAATAAAGTGGAAGGAAAACCACTAATTATATAAAATGTTGAAAAGAGGAGAGCATTAACCATACTTCCTCTGGTTTAACCAGAGCTTCCTCAATGACTGGTCTCTTTTAATTTACATGCCCAAAATATAGTTTGCAGCACCAAGATCTTTCATGTCGAATTTGGAGGACAATTAGGTCTTCAAATCCTGGATAATTTCTTTGTCATTTCCAACCAACAACATATCATCCACATACAAGACAAAATAAATAACACAGTCACCAATTAATTTAAAATACACATAGTGATCTGCTTTGCTTCTGGTGAAACCAAGTCCTCGTATAAATGTATCAAATTTTTGGTACCACATCCTTGGTGACTGTTTTAACCCATACAAAGACTTCTTTAACTTGCACACCATTTCTTTCTTACCCTTCATCGCAAAACCTTCAGGTTGCTTCATATAGATCTCCTCTTCCAGATCCCCATGAAGAAATGTTGTCTTCACATCCATCTATTCTACCTCAAAATCAAAAGCAACAGCAACAAATAAAATTAATATAATAGAAGCTACCTTGGCAAGAAGAGAAAAAATATCACCAAAATCAATTCCGGCACCTGGGAGTAACATTTTAATACCAACCAAGATTTGTATTTCTCCACCTCTCCTTCTGCATTTGTCTTCTTCTTGAACACCCATTTGCTGCCAATGGGTTTCCTTCCATCCGGCAACTCCACCAGATCCCAAGCCTCATTCTTTTGCAAAGATGTCATTTCATCAACCATGGCCTCTTTCCAGAGTTTGCCATCCTCTGAATCTACTACTTCCTTAACAGTTCTGGGATCATCATCAGTAACAGATAAAGAAAAATTTGAACAGAAAGCAGACAGACTATATCTTTCCAGTTGTCTTCTTTCACGAACTGATCTTCTCACACCCGGAGTTTGTGGCTCTTCATCTTCTGATTCCTCCTCTATTGTAAAGTCTGATTCTTCCTCCTTAAGCTCAAATTTTATCTTCTCAAGCTCCTTTGGTTGGACTTCATGTTTAATAACATATTTTACCTCTCTGAACACCACATCTCGGCTGTACAACCTTCCTTGTTACTAGGTTCCAAAGCTTATAACCCTTTAAACCGTCCTTATACCCAATAAAGATGCACTTTTCAGATTTACTATCCAACTTGGTATGTTTCTCCATTGGAACATGTACATATGAATCACATACAAATACCCTCAGATGTGAAAGATAAGGTTTCTTACCAGTCCATACCTTTTGTGGAGTCTTATCCTCCAGCGTTGATGAAGGTGATGTGTTGACCAGGTAATAAGTTGTCTCCACCGCCTCTGCCTAGAATTCCCATCCTAACCCAGTACCACTGAGCATGCTTCTTGCCCTTTCCATCAATGTCTTGTTCATTCTTTATGTAACTCCATTTTTCTCAGTGTCTATGGAGTAGTCTTCTGTCATGCTATACCACACTTCTTACAGAATTCTTCAAATTCCTTACTACAAAACTGTCCATCGTTATCTGTCCTCAACAGCTCTATCTTCTTCTCTGGCTAGTTTTACACCACAGCCTTAAATTATTTAAGCCTGTCAAAGACTTCAGAATTCTTCTTAAGGATATATATCCATGTATTCCTTGAGAAGTCATCTATAAATGATACACAGTACATAGACTTACCCAGTGATGGAACCTTTACAGGTCCAAACACATCACTGTGCACAAGTTCTAATATTTGTTTCACCCTCTTACCACCAGAGGGGAATCTCACCCGATTCTGCTTCCCATATACACAATTTTCACAGAAATCAAAATCCAAAGAGATATTACTCATACCTTCTACCATACCTTTACCATGAAGTGGTCGAAGGCCCTTCTCTCCAATATTTCCAAGCCTCTGATGCCAGATCATGGTCTTCTCTCCAGAGACCACTAGATTATCTACTCACTTTTAGGAACCACAGAGCTGTTGCACCCATCAACAACAGTGCTACATTGCAGCTTGTACAGAGTTCCAATCCGAACTCCCCGCATGAATGCCAGTGCTCCCCTAACCATCTTGCAGGTATCCTTTTGGAACACTGTTTTTAAACCTGTGTCATCTAGATTTCTTACAGAAATCAGATGTCTGGCCAATGCAGGAATATGCAGAGCACCCTGAAGTGTTCTAGCCCTTCCACCTTGCAACTTCAACTTTACTTTTCTGTGACCAATGATTCTAGCCTTCCTATCATCCCCTAAGAAGACATCACCACCATCGTATTTCTCATACTTGCAGAACCACTCTCTATGCGGAGTGAAGTGAAAGGATACACCTGAGTCAATCAACCATGCCTCATGATCTACATGTGTACTAAAGAAGCCAAGTACAAATCCCCACCTTCATCTGAGGTGGTTTTTGCCTCTGCAGAAGGAGCATCATCAGATGCCTTTCCTTTATCACGAGCTTTAAATTTACAGTTCCTTTTCTAGTGCCCTTCCTTTCCACATTTCTAGCACACCACCTTTACAAGTTTTCCTGGAGATTTAGATCTCCCGATAGATTTAGATCTCCAACTTGATGACTTGTTTTTGCTTTTGTTCTGGGACCATCCTCCTACAGACAAGGCATCACCATTCTGGCTCTACATATTTTTCCGTCTCATCTCCTCCGTCAACAAGGATGAGACTATTTCATCAAGCTACAAGGCAATTGTATTGATACCTATTGAAATAACCAAACTATCCCACGAATCTGGTAGAGAACACACCAAACTAATGCACTTATCTTCATTTGAAATTTTAATATCAATAGATAATAACTGACTTACCACAATATTAAATGCATTCAAATGCTCTGTCACTAAGTCTCCATCTTTCATCCTCAGGTTATAGAGCTTTTTCCATAGGAACAATTTATTCACCACAGACTTAGATTGGTACAAAGTCCCTAACTTGTCCCACAAAGACTTCACTGTAGCTTCCCCTGATACATTTAGCAATACTGAATACGAGACACACAATTGTATTGTTCCCTTTGCCGTTTGATCCAACTTCTTCTATTCTTCATCGGACATTCCCATTGGTTTAGTACCCGGATCTATCGTGATCCACTGATTTTTATCCACCAACAAATCCTCCATCTTGAGTTTCCACAACTCAAAACTCTGACCATTAAATTTCGCGATCTCTATCTTTCCACTACTCGCCATATTCTTTCATTACCAGAATCGATCTCATAGATCTCCCACTAAACAAGGCTTACCACAGGCCCAAGCGAAACCCCTAAGCAAAAAAGGCATCCCCTTGAAGCCAAAACATCGCTGATACCAAACATAGGTTTTAACCCCATATAGAAGTTACCTGCATATGAATTCTAAAAACACAGAAAATAAGCAATGCGAGAGCATAACACATAAAACACATATACACAGAGATTTTCACTTGGATCCCAAAACCAGGAGTACCACCTTGATTTTTCATTATGTTCCTTTCAATGTTGCAATACATATTTATACATGCCGAAACATCCAATACCATAGACTGAAAACCATCGCGTCGAAAACCATGGATCGAAAACCATCGCGGCAAAAACCATGTGTGAAAGTCAAGCACAAAACCATAGGTAGGAAGGCCCAACCTAATATAGAGTCCAAAAAACAAAATTTTTTGGGGCGCTGCCCCGGACCCCATAGAGGGGGGTTACCTGCACCATTCAAACCCCCTGTCACCCCCCCTTCCCGCTATGCAATAGGCGCAACAAAGGAGGGGCTTCACCCCCCTCTAACCCCCCGGTTAACTACGTGGGCTAGTCATGGAAAGAATATAACACAACCCAACATTAAAAACAAGGTACCAATGTTTTTAACCCAGAATGACATCTAAGATCCATCCATTAGTAGATAATACCACTTACTCACCAAATCGCATTCCTGTAATCCTACCTTCTATTCCCAAAAAACATCAAAACCAAAAATAATTTTATGATAATCCATATCAACCATAACTACCTTCTTTTTCTACAAACGATGGAAAAACATTTTCTGTGGATTACCACATTTGGATTTAATACCTGAAGGAGATATCGAAACCTTCAAATCCACATGTATAGTTGCAAGTATAGGAGATGTTCCATAGAGCTAGACTCTCGACTTGGGGCAACCATGACTCTCTGCCTCAATACTCGCATGTACCAACACATCGAGTAATGAGACGTCACTCCCTAAGTTTCCTTCAATACCAACTCACATTGTACTCATAAATGTAAATGAAAATTGTACAACCAACACCGTAAACACTATGCATTCTCACCTATATGTGCACCAAAGTAGAGAGCATTACCAAAACATACGTTATGTAGTACTGTTTAGAAAAACCTGAATATAATATGTAAACAAGGTAAATAATGTCACTTGTCAATTATAGACCCCACTCGATGTATGTCATCACCAAATCAATTCACTAGGAAACCCCTTCAAATACATTAGCCTCACCAATCACTGTTCTCCAATGTCCTTCAGAAAAATCTCATCAAGCACACAATTGGCTAAGACCTTGAATGACAACACAAACAATTAATGTATTGTCCCTCATATAATAAATGGCCATCTTGGAAAATAAATGTCCCCATAGACCAATTAATGACCCCTAGAGACTCCTTCATGATTGAATTAAAAATTAAAATATTTTACCAACTCCATCAACCAAAATGAATGCATTTACGTAGTAGTAAAGATCCTCATAAATCACTAGAAAAAACAATTTGAAACAAAAGAGGAGCAGGAATATTCATAAGAGAAAAGGTTCAGAAGAAATACCACATAAAACAACCAGCTAGTATGTCTCATATAGACCACAGAGAATATTAGTAGGTAGCAGCTAAGATCCTCAAAAATCCCTCAATCGACCAATCTAAAACCAAGGAAGGAGGAGGAAGATCCATAGGAGAAAAGTTTCAAAATAAATACCAAATAAACAACCAGCTAGTGCATATCATATAGACCACGGAGTAAACCAATAACTACAATGGAAAACAAATTTTTATTAGTGTACCTTGAAACAAAGAAAAACTAGTACATATCCCCGATATCATCCAGAATCAGGATAAAAACCAAATCTATCTCATGTAATTATGCTTTGATGTATTTCACCCAATAGCAGCAGCAATTGCACCAGCAAAGGCTACGTTTCATCCATCTACCTCCACACTTGTAACCAAAATTACCACCCTTGTGAATTTTGTGACTAATTCTTCCATAATCTAATCTTTTATCCTCAGGTTCTTCTTCTTGCAAAAGCTATCGTAGAGATTTTGAGGTAGGCATATTGTCTTCCAAGGGATATTTGGTACTTTTCCTCCACCATCCTTCACATGAATCTAAATCCATGTTATTGATGACAGTCACGATTTCCCGCACAACAATGTATTCATAACAACAACCACTAGATAGAAGTAGTGTTCAAAATAAATGTAACAGTAAAATAGCACATATTAAAACATAATCAATGGAGACCCTGAAACGTAGTCCAACTATATTACTACCTATCCACATTAAGGGAAAGTGCCTCCATCTCACCTCTCACCAAGCACACCTTTTTTTCAGCCTCCATCACCCTAAATCCCCTTAGTTTTTGTCTACATCCATCGCTTCCTTCCTAAAGAACCCATCAACAACATAAAGAAGGACCACTAATCCTTTACCTTTACCTTCTTTACTAACTCCTCGTATAAAAGACATTAAGACAAAACTAAATTTTAATACAAAGGACTTATTTTGTCACAAAAAAATGTCTTAAAAGCCCCCTCCATGTAGTAGTTTCGAATGTAATGACAGACAATTTGTCTCTAAGGGAGAAAACATGAATTGGTGTCTGAAAAATCATGTGAGGAAAAGTTGCCGCTTTCTCGAGAGTTGGCTACTGCGACAAAACGAAGAGTGTAAACAATTATTGTCTTTATATAATATAACGTGAATGGAAAGTGAAATACCATTGTTGGTATAGGCACGAGATAGTAGTAGCCTACAAGTTGGGAGACTTAGGGTGCATAGTCATAGTCAATTTTGCAAGTGTTAGATAATATTTTCTTAAATTGATATCATTTTGCCCTAATTGTTAATTGTCTTAAATGGGTTTCGTCTTAATTCGCATTGTCTTAAGTGACCATTGTCTTAAATATAAAATTTTGTCTTAAAATACTTTTGTCTCAAAATATTTTTGTCTTGAGTTTTATATTTAAAACAGCTCAATTGATATTAAGTTTTAATATAAAATAACTAAAATAAAAATAACTTTTAAAAAATGTGTTAAAAGTGTAAATAACGAATAAAGCAGTTTGGATTTTCACATAATAAATACAATTCTTTTTTAATAATTATAAACAGAAGCATCGGGTTTCTCGATTTTCTTTAGTATTTAGAAAAATGCATTAAGAACACCAACAATTCCAGTAGTGAATTTTGAATAATTAACACCTAGAACCGTGCAAAATATTTTGAGAGAATTTACCTCTATTAAACACTCGACATCGCTACTGAAGATTTATAATTTCAAAAAATAATGACACCTGCAACAAATCAAGGCATTCACATGAGAATTCGATACTAATTCTGACCATATAAATAAAGGGTTCGGATATTTTGCCACTTCTAAACCGCTTTACATTGTAGGTGAATAATCAATTCAAAAGAATGTAATTTAGTAATATTGTTAAATTATAATAATATATATATATATATACTTATATAATATATATATAATATACTATAACTATAAATAATATTTATTTTAGAAAATCTCTAAAAATTAACAAATTAACAAAATTCTGCCCCAAAAATTTGTTGAATCTAAGATAACCAAACTCAAATAAGGCAAACAATAATGAACTCACATCGACAAATTAATTGACCAACATGATTGACCAACCATTTATATTCATTTGTCAATGGTTAATAGCATGTGTTTCTCCTAAGAGGTGATAGGTTCAAAACCAGAGGGGGGTAGAGTACGTATGCCATTGTAAACATAGCAGTCAAATTGTTGAGTGGAGGTGGGTCCCTTGTCCCACAAACAAAGGGGTCTCATACACCAATTTGGTGTCTGGCTTTACCGTGAACTTAAAAATAGATATTATTATTATTATTAATATAACTTGTGTATAGAGTATGTTTTGGTTAATATTGTTAATTTATTGAATTACGTGTAAAATACTTCAACTAAACCATAGAAAAAGATTGTTCCTCTTCCCCTTATGTGTGAAAAATAAATATCAATTATAGCTTATAAATGTGATATTATTACATCTCTATGCCATTATGTATAATTATATGAACAATCAACAATAACAATTGGTTTTTTTATTTTATTTTGTATATAACTATTACAAACATTTATATTGGAAATCAATAAAAATATATCAATAACTATTCTGGTTTAAACATAGTGTCAGCTAATCAGTTGTGTATATAAAAACCTAAGAATTTAGCTTATGTGTATTTAAAAACTTAAAAATTGAAGAGAACAATATACTTGCTTCATAATATTTCTAGTATAATAATTGTGTACAAAATCTTCTTATCCAACTTGAAATTGAAGCGCAAGGTAATGGCACCCAGAACAATCACCTAAAATAAATCTTCTAAATTGTTTTTATTCATTGAAAATGTATCTCATATACATATAATTTTAATTGGCAGATGTGTATCTGATTTAGCCCACAATAGAAGAGTTCATATAGAATTCATTATATTTTCCACAATTAAATATCTTGAAAACTTTAGTTGACATTGCTAGTTATTAAGACAATTTATAATTTACAACTAACATATGGATATATAACACACAGTGTTTATGGTGTTCGTGAGTAAGCACTACTATAAACCAAAACTTGTAATATGATGGAAAGCTATAACTTTTAGTCTATTATACCTTATTAAGATATATTTCTTTATTGTTGCAATCGAATAGATCGCCATTTTCTCATAGCTCCAATATTTTGATCGAAACAGACTTTACCGGTTGATGATGATGTGACAAACACCTGCCGAAATAAGCTGATCAATATCGACAAATAAAATTTAAAAATTCATGGATAATTATTAAGTGGAATGATTGTTAAAAGAAAAATCAATTTATCAATCCCAATGGTAATCACTTACAAATCCTCAGTTTTGAATGATGAATGTTGTTTTTTCCACAAAAGATTTCATGTATGGAAGTTCATCCATGATGATAGCACCGACATCACCTTTGGACAAAGTCAAACAAAGAAAAGTCTTGAAATTTCTACTTCGTGGTGTGAGAATAAACATAGGGGAGGGCTGCCATTACGTGTGCGCCCTCCCCGCAACGTCGCAAAACCACATGTCAATCCACATGGATCCAGTATAACACATGTCCACCGTGGAGGTCCACATGTTGGGCATCGTGTCATTACATAAAATTTTGTGTCCGCGCCATTTCCTCCGTTTGTTTGGTGTCATTCCTACAATGTTGCATTTTTCCTTTGTCTTTCTGCTTGGGGCCGGTTGTTGGGCGAAGCCCCCCGCCGAGGATGGCGCGGGACAGCCCCAGAACCTGCGCGCTTCATCTAGTATTGAGGTTCTGATGCAAATGTTTGTTCGAGGTTTAGGGTTTGTGGACCTGCGCTTCATCTGGTATCCAGGTGCTGATGCAAATGTTTGTTCGAGGTTTAGGGTTTGTGGTTGGAACATCGCTTATGCTTTTCTTGTGGTTTTCCCCCTGGATTTGTTAGTCGTTCTGGAACACTGGTTGTTTATGGTTTTTCTGGTGGTGGTCTTATTTGTAGTTTTGTTGTTTGGGGAGGAGCCGGTTGCACTTTTACCGAGCTCGAGGTGGAAGGTCTTTTTGAACACATAATTTCTTAATTTTTTGTTTTGTGCAGGTTTTTCTGGTGTTTTTTTGTTGTGTAATGGCTTTTCCTTCTCATTGCAAGTGTGGAAAACGTCGTTTCAGGTGTGGAGAAAGTTTGGCGAGCTCCGGGGAAGGTCGACGACCATCCATGGCCTGTATCCAGCAGGATTTTCATCCTACTAGTAATTTCTATGTGCTTTTCAACACAGACAACTCTATTTGGAATTTTTGTAAACTTTCTATGGCAGGTTTTGAGGGTTTAGGGTTTTTGTGGATACTTTGATGTTGTTTGTGGCTTTTCATGATGGTATTTGTGAATTTTCATTGTTATCGTGCTTGACTGTCCCGTGCCATCCTCGGTGTGCCATCCTCGACCGTTTGCAGAGATTCAATGACAAATGAAAGATTCCTAAGAAGCATGGTTAGTATGATTTGTGCATGGCCTTGACCTTGTTCTCCTTTGTTTTTGTTTATTGGCCCAGTTTACGAATATCTATATAATAGTTATTCCAATTGAGTCATTTTTAGTCCTCTGTGTGTTGGTCTGTGTTCACATAGGTGTTGAGGATGCTCACATGTGAGGTATTAGGTGGTTTTTCCATCCTCGGTCATCCCATGCCATCCTCGGTCATTTGTAGAGTTCCAATGGCGAATGAAAGATTCCTAAGAAGCATGGTTAGTATGCTTTGTGAATGGCCTTGACCTTGTTCTCCTCTGTTTCTGTTTCTTGTTGTAGTTTACGAATATCTACAGAATAGTTATGCCAATTAAGTCATTTTTAGTCCTCTGTGTGTTGGTCTATGTTCACATAAGTGTTGAGGATGCTCACATGTGAGGTATTAGGTAGTTTTCCATCCTCAACTGTCCCACTCCATCCTCAGCGTGCCATCCTCGACGTGCCATCCTCGGCAAAGGGCTTCGCCCAACAACCATCCCCGAGCAGAAAGACAAAGGGAAAATGGAACATCGCACCAATGACACCAAACAAGCCCTCGAAACCCTCAAAACCCTTATTGAACTCTGGTTTAGGTTCTTATTGCCATATTTAGCTTTTTTCCTACTATACTTGATAATGAGTGCTCTCAAAAACTTATTATGAAATAAACTATGTGGTCAT
>APFE031555408.1:0-16740 GCA_000404065.3 Pinus taeda
CCATCATGAAGGTGGAAAACAAATAAACGTGCCAACTCCCTGTGATGCTGAATCTGAGCAAGCCTCTCACAGAACTGAAAACATGACATATAACGGAAACCATTCATTGCCAAAGGACAGGCCTGCAATTCTGCCAAAGAAGTGGGTTCCTGTCTCCTATGATGACCACCTTTGCCCCCCTTACGAGGCCTCTGCTGTACCTCTACCTCTGTAGATGATGAATGGTCATCACCTTGCTCATAAGTCTCGGTATCTGACATGGTTTTGGAGCAAGATGGGCAAACTGAAGGATAAATTGAACTGCTGCCTCTGCCTGCAAAATGCTGAGAAGTACGCTGTTTTCAAGGGGAAAAAATCACAAGGGAAATGTTAGGGGAGGGATTTTTAATAAGGAATGGGAAAATATATAAAAACAAGGATTTTAGGGATAATTCACAAAATGTTAAACACATCATCTCATCTTCCATCATTAGGAAATCATTTGCAACGAAATACTTTATTAGGATTTAATCATAAGGGAATAGGACTTCTTTTACATCTTGTCATAAGGGAAACAAGATTTTAGGGAAGGAGTAAAGAGGAAAACAGGGCTTGGTTTTGGGGAGACACAACAATATTCTTTTGCAGACAAGAACTACAACAATATGTCCATTTTATAAATATACACAGCTGCATTTTTCTTGTTTTTGCTATGGATATACAACAGCAACATGCCTTCTTTTTTTCAATGACTATACACAACAATATCTCTTTTGTTCATATTTGGTCATTTTGGCATATTTTGCTCTTTTTCTTTTTACGTAACATTTTTTATATTTTCTGTTATTCATTTGTTTTCCTTGTTGTTGTTCATTTAGTTTGCTTGTTGTGTGGAGGGTATTAGGGTTTGGGTAGAATGCATGAAAGGGAATTAGGGTTTTGGGGAGGGATAGGGTTTTAGGAATTTGGGATGGGAATTTAGTATTTAGTGCAAATGAGATAAGAGATAGATATATTACAACATTTGTGAATTGAATTTCATAGGAAATAAGGAGGGATTAAAGAGGGACTTAAAACCTTGAAAAAACACATAAACCCTAGCATAATGCCTACATTAGCAACAGCCAAACTAATCCATTCTCTTGCAATCTTAAATGATAAAACCATTAGACACATCATTATTTCATCATCCATTAGCATCATTCATGAATTTAGAGCCTACCTCGATCGATTTAGCACTTAGGAGGGCGATTTGGCCGATTTAGATGGTTTCTGGACAAAACAGGCCGAGTGGTTGCGCCCCTGCTCTGAGTGGTCGCGCCCCTTAGGAAAATGCACTGTAGAAGTGGCGCTGAGTGGTCGCGCCCCGCCCAACTGGTCGCGCACCTAGTTTGAGTGGTCGCGCCCCCTGAAAATGAGCCCAACTTGCTACAAATCGCCTTCTTGACCTCTCAATTGTTTTTGCAAGCTCTCAAATGCATAATGAGGCTATGTAGAGGGAAATTTAGTCTTTATAGGCCCAAATTTGAAAAAATTAAAACATCAAACCCACTTTCTAATGTTTTATGCTTTGACATTCACTTTAACATTGTTTTAAGTTCACTTTGCCTGAATTTGATCTTTTGAGTGCTTTAACTCCGTTCGTTTCGCAGGTTGACTATCTGATGGACTCAGGCGAGGAAACCAGGGTTATTGCCGACATTCTGAAGAATTTTGAAAATTTTCCTTATTTTTACAAATTTCACATGACCTTGGGTTTAAAAACAGGGTTTTTAAATCCAAGGTATAAATGAGCTGTAGCTGATGAAAAATATCAATGGAACATATTTTACATACCTCCTTCCGGCTTGCTGGGGACTATTAGACCTTTGACTCATGACCTTGCAGTGATTTTGACCAAAACCCTAGACCTAGACTTGGGATTTCAAGACAAAAATAAAACAAGTGTGACACAAGCTCATTCAAATGATATGACCTGATCCAGCAAAGCCAAGAAGGGAACAAAGACCAGCTCCTCCATCAGTGTTATGGCATGCCTAACGGGATGCAAAACTGATACTGATGAGACACCTACCTATGCATATGCAAAGAGCTTTTGATCACCAATGGAGGGTTCAAGACCGACACTAACAGAACCAACCCTCAACTACCAGCTCAGCTAGTAGCAAATCCGAGTAACAAACATACTCTATTCTTCCCATAAATGATGTCCATTTAAGGTCTGGGAAAGTATTACATAAAAATTCTCCTCCGATCATAGAAAAACCAACTAAACAAGGAGAACAAACTCAAACATCTCATTTAGAAAATCAAAATCAAAAAGGAAAAACTATAATGAATCAAACACCACCCTATCTAGAGAGGTTAGTAGAGCGGAGAAATCAAATATCTCTTCCTGAATTTGATATTTTGGATGAATTGAAAAATGGTTATGTCAAAATTCCTTTGTTGCAAGCAATAAAAGTTATTCCAATTTATGTGAAAACAATAAAGGAGTTATGCATCTAGAAAACTAGAAAAAAGAAAAAGGATCCTACTACAATCCAGGTCATTGGCAAACTAGCTAGTCTCATGTCTACAAAAATAATAGTTGAAAAATATATTGACCCTGGTATCCCTATGGTTACTATTTCAATTAATAATTTTTCAGTTCCAAATACTTTAATAGATTTGGAAGCAGCTATAAATGTTATGACTATAGAGACTATGAAACATTTGAACTTAAACAACATTAGATCCACTACTACAATTTTAGAGCTAGCAAACAGATCTAAAGTTGTACTAGAAGGAATATTAGAAGATATCATTGTCTCTCTGGATTCATGGGAGTATCCTATAGACTTCCTCATTTTTCATCCAAAAACAAATTTAGGAGGCCATCCTCTTTTTTAGGTAGACCATGGTTAACCACTAAAAATGCCTTCATTGGATGCAAATCGGGAAGTATGATTATTGCACATGGGGATGAAAGGAAACACATCACACTCTATTCTCAAGCACAGTCACCTTCTTTATTATCATGGCTTGAAGGAAAAGAACAACAGGAAACTAAATTTGTTATTAGTATTAATCAAGTCTTTGACTTTAGAGAAGAAGAAGAGAATGAGGATCTATTAGACCTTTTCATCTCAGAACTAGATATTTCAGAGCAACTTAGAATAACATAGTATGAAGCTGCAAGTAATCTTTGAATCATTGTTTTGAGGAAAATTTCACATTCAATCATTGCAAAATTCATTTACAAACATATTTTTCTTGTTAACTCAATTACCAATTCAAAAATTAAAATCATTGAGATTTATCGTGGAAAGAATTTGAATATTGGTAATAACTTACAATCATCACAAGAAAAAGAGGTAATAACATTGTTACAAAAATACTCAAAAGCTTTTTCCTGTGATTACACAGACATGCAGGGGATTCATCCAAAAACTCATATCCACCACATCTACACTAATGATCATATCAAACAAGTAAGGCAACCTCAAAGAAGAAAGAAACCCATGATGAAAGAAATAGTGAAAGAAGAATTGCAGAAACTATTACAAGTTGGATTCATCTCTCCTATTTCTGATAGTCAGTGGGTTTCTGCCTTAGTTGTGGTACCAAATAAAAATGGGAAGTGGAGAATATGTGTAGACTACAGTGAATTGAACAAAGCCACATTAAAAGATAATTTCCTGCTAGCATTTATTGACCAAGTACTAGATTCATTAGCTAGGAAGAAATTCTTTTCTTTTCTAGATGGATTTAGTGCGTATAACCAAATCAGGATAGCATTGGAAGATTAAGATAAACCAACATTTACTTTCTCATGGGGAACATATGCATACAATGTTTTACTTTTTGGGTTATATAATGCCCCTGCTACTTTTCAAAGAGCTGTCCTTGCAATCTTTGCTAATTTAATCCATAAATGTGTAGAAGTTTATATGGATGATTTCACTGTATATGGAAACACATTTGATGATTGTTTGAAAAATATTGAGAAAGTTTTGAAAAGATGCATAGAGACAAATCTATCCCTAAGCAATGAAAAATGCTTCATGATGTTGACAGAAGGGATAGAGTTGGGACACCATATTTCTTCATCGGGAATTAAGGTGGATCCAACAAAATACAAGTCATTGTGAATTTAATGCCACCTACAACTCAAAAAGAAGTAACAAGTTTCTTGGTTTATGTAGGCTACTATAGAAGATTTATTGAAAATTTTAGTAAAATAGCTTTGCCTCTATTCAAGTTACTTGCAAAGGATGTTGAATTCCAATGGACAAATAATTGTCAAAATGCATTTCAATTAATAAAAGAAAATTTGTCATTTGCCCCCATTCTTTGGTGACCAGATTGGTCTTTTCCATTTCATAACTTCATTGATGCATCTGACACAACTATAGGTGCACCACTTGGACAAAAGGAAAACCAGTTTAATTACGCCATATACTTCATAAGTAAAAACTTAACACAATAGAATTGAACTACACGGTTACAGAGAAAGAAATGCTAGCTATAGTACATGGAGTTAATAAACTCAGGCATTACATAACAAACTATCAAGTATTCATTTACATGGACCATTAAACCATTAGATACTTAATGAATAAATAAATTAAAAATGGAAGAATTACTAAATGGTTGTTATTAATGAAAGAATTTAACATTACAATTCAAGATCGACAAGGTAAAGATAATCAAGTAGTTGACTTTCTTTCAAGAGTTCATTCACCTGGTGATCCAAATCATGTTTTAGATAATTTTCCAAATGAACATTTGTTTGCAATAACTATCAAAACCCCATGGTTTGTAGATATAGCTAACTATTTATCTTCTGGAATATTACCATCCCACTTCACAAATAAATAGAAAAGAAAATTTATTAGAGAAAGTGCTAGATATAGTTCGATCAATGGTGATCTCTTTTATACTAATTCTGATTTGATAATAAGGAAATATGTTAGAGAAGATGAAATCTTAGATATTTTGAAAGCATGTCATGACGAGCCATGTGGTGGTCATTTTACAGACAAACAGACAACCTACAAGGTGCTGAAACTTGGCTACTACTCGCCAACAATCTTCAAGAATTCCAAAGCTTATGTCAAAAGATGTGACAACTGCTAAAGAATAGGAAGGTCAATAATATCAGATGAAACACCATTAAAGTCGAAAGTAATCATAGAGCCATTTGAGAAATGGGCTCTAGACTTTGTGGGACCATAAACCCACCTTCAAATGGAAAGAGGTACATCCTAGTATGTACCGATTATGTTACTAAGTGGGTTGAGGCAAAGGCAGTGGCAAGAGAAACACATGAGCAATATAAGACACAATAGTCACATTCCTCTTTGAGGAAATCTTTGTCAGATTTGGAGTTCCGAGACAGATTGTAACTGACCAAGGTACACATTTCACCTCCAAACTTGTTTGAGATCTTATAGAGAAGTACAAGATCAAAAATATAAAATCAACTCTGTACCATCCTCAAGCAAACGGACAAGCAGAATCAACAAACAAAATTCTGGAGAATATCATGACAAAAACTATACAAATGAATAGAAAGGACTCGTGAGAGAAATTGAGAGATGCACTATGGGCATATAGGATAACATGGAAGAACACAAATGGGTTCAGTCCATATCAGTTGGCGTATGGAAAATAAGTCTTGTTACCCATAGAATTTCAAATACATACATTCAAACTAGCAACAAAGTTGGGAATGGAATTATCTGAAGTGTAACAACAACGAGTCATTGAATTAAATCAATTGAATGAAATAAGACAACAAGCAGTAGAGCACACATCTCTTGTGCAACAACAAAGAATAAAATGGCATGATCGATTTATCAAAAATAAAACATTCAATAAAGGAGACTATGCATTATTGTTTGACTCCAAGTTTAAGGATTTCAAAGCAAAGTTTACAACTCCTTCGCTGGGGCCATATGAGATAGAAGAGATCTTTGATAATGGAGTTGTCAAAATAATAACAATTGATGAAGAATCTACTTCATTTGTAGTTAATGGACATAGGCTTAAAGTCTACAATAAGCCTATAAATAAAGAGGATTTTATGAAAAGAATTTCAAGAGACACTGATATGAAAATAATGGGACAACATAGCAATATGTCTTCCATAATTCCAGAAGAATAATACATAAGTTTGCTTGTGAAAATCCAGGAAACTGGCACAAAGCAAACTCGAATTCGTATAGGAAAGCCAACTGGTTTTCCCTGTATGAATTCTTTACCTTGTTTTACTCTTACTCGTGTTTGATTTTACAGAAATAATCCTCCAAGAAATGAAAGACTTGAGGACAAGTCTCAACATAAGCAAGGGGGAAGTTTGTAATAAAACTATGTAGATAGTTTGAGCAGTTGAAATGCAGAAGGAACTTGAATAACATGAGAGAAGGGACTTGATACATCATTGAAAATATTGTACAGAAGGGACCTGAGATATCTTTATGCAGAAGGAACATGTATTATATGACATAAGCAACATAAAATATTGTTGAAAAGTACATGTCAAAAGGGGCCTGAACAACATCAACATTCAAAATCCTGAATCAATTTCAGATGCGAAAACATGACGCAAAAATAAGTCTCTACATTTCAATATATCCTGGAAGAGCCATCAAAGACATTGTCAACTATCATTTTACCAGAGGACATCATTGACATCAAATATTTTGTGGGAATACAAGTACAGTAAGTGAAAATTTTGCTCTTAAAATTTCAAATTTTTAAATTTTTTCTAGAAGTTGTTAAGACTAATTTAATGCTTGATATGCATTATATTCCGACCTTCATTATTATCACCATTACTATCATCACCTATTCATTACCTTTTCCTACATTTAACAATCATTCCATATCATAAAAAAAACCCATCACATTAATCCTAATTATTTTCTTAAAGCATATGTATCAAAAATTGAAGGTTCAATATTTAAATCCTTGTTAACCTACAAAAAAACAACAACAAAGGTTAGTGTCATAGAAATTTAATTTAAACATGACCATTCTAGAGTCATTTCAAAATTAAATTAAACAATGAAAAAGGCAAAGTGCAATATACCTAAGTTATGGAACAAAGCTATGCAACGAAGCTATGATGCATTTCGATGGGCATGCAAAGGAATGAAGGTATGAGCATACAAAGACATGAGTGGAGCAGAGAACATGGTTTATGGTGATGAGACATGCATATACACCATGGAGGAAAGGACGAAGGTGAAACGTTGTCAATAAGACACACGGCAACCAAAAGTACGCAGTCAGAAGTATGTGTTGGAATGTAGAAACGGTCAAAAGCCTTCAAACAAACATACAAATGCTTCAAACACTGTAAACCACTGCTATTTTCCCACTGTGTAAATGAAGCTTTGTATTAAACGTTTTTTTCCACCATCATAGCCAAATTTCGCTCAGGTAGAGGTGCAGAAAGATGTGCATTCATGTGCACACATACAACACTCTTGTGGAAGGATAAATAAGTATCAAAATGAAAACAAGGAAGAGAAAGGGTTGCGTAAAGCAAGAACCCTGAACAAAGGAAGCAACACAAGGTATATAGGCAGTGGTGGAAGGAAGAAGGCATCAGTTTTCAAGAAGGACCGAGAGTTTCTCAATGTTTAGGTTGACTAAGTGCTCTAATAGACTCTAGAAATCTCGTAAAAGAAGGTAAGAGATCGCCTCCAACTGTTAATGGATTTCAAGGAAAAAAACTTGTGTTAAGCATTGCATTGTGTCATGTTAAAAAGGAGCTAAAACTTCAGTTGAACAACCTGAGCGATTGCCACCATTAAACATGTATTTGCCATTGATTTAATGAACGAATCTTGGGAAATATCGAAGAAGATTTATGATTGAATTTCCTTTGTCTAGCACAGGAACTCAAGTTATCGAAAAACAGATCAGGTAATCTCGCAATTTCTTCATGCGTGGTTGTATGCGAAAATGCAGAGTTTTCGATTTTGATTGTGATACATACACAGATCAAATTTTTCCTATTTTTTACAGACAATGGGCATAATTTGTTTCATCCATGTATGGTCTATATGGGAAAATTCCTTTCATTCATATGCACAGTGAGAATTTTTGAAATAGAGCAGGGATTTTTGATGAATTTTAGCAAAAACCGAGGTCAAATTATGAGTTAAGGAGTAATAAAAACACGATCAAAATGTTTTTATGATCTTTGTATACAGAGAGTAATGTTTTTTTTTGGGTTTTGAAGAACAGTGAATCTTTTTTTTTGCAGCAGAATAGAGGTTGAAAAGGATTGATTTCATTTTTTTTTTGTGAAGAGCATCAGAGAGGAGGTAAGCCTTATCACCATAATGCATGAATAAGTCAACAAAGATCTGTATGTATGCATAAATTTTTATTTTCAAAATGAGAATGTTTTTTTTTCCTAAGTTATGCTAATTCTATCACTGAAAAAATATCATACACTGAAGCCTTAGCCTGTACCTATCCATGCCCGAGGGATGGCAAAAAACAATAGAGTCTAGATCTAGACTGCCCAAAAAGGGAAACCAGTCTGTATCAAAAGTGATTTCAAAATTTAGCTTGCTGCCCACGCAGGGGAAACCAGCAAAGCGCACAGTTTGTTATCAGTTTTCATAATGAAACAAAATCCAGTTGAAGAGCCTAAAACCAACAGTTTTTTCCCCAGAACCCCATTGAAAGAAAAAAACTAAAATGCGTAGTTCCAAAAACCTGAGAGAAAATACACGTGGCATGTTGAGTGGCAAACATTTGGCAGACTGTGAGGCTAACACGCAACAAACAAAGTGGCTAACTAGGAGCAAGACAAAGACGACGGGTGTTCCTCCACGATGAAATACCTGTATTCCTTCATGTCGCCACCTTCTTGTTGCAAGGTCTCTGTGTTGCCTGCCTGCTGCGCCGGATGCTCTTCCTCGATGAATCAGTGGTAAGGGTCCATGACCTTGTTTGCGTGCTGGTCCTTGTACAACTCCTTCACTGATCATCTCGTCTCCTGCTCAGTGTTCCTCTTCCCTGCCTTGTGGGTTCTCATCTGAGCCATGTCTGGTTCGGCTTTGGTGTGGCTGCATCCTTCTATGGTGCGTTCACCACTCGCAATTTCCTGTCCCTCAATTACTCTAGTGCTACCACCACCCATAGTGTCCTACTCCGCAATGACTTTGGTGCGACCACCACCCTCTGTGGCCTGTCCCTCAATGGCCTGCTCCGCCTCGTGAAAGAAAATGGGGATAGTGGCCCTGATGATGGGCTTGTTCAGGGCAGAACGAAAGTGAATTGGGCATTTTGGGGTTGCAACTGTGGATGGGGTGGAGTGCCTCTAGGAGACAAAGCAGAGATGGAAGGAAAGCTACTAGGAGGCGAGGCAGGGGGCACCGAATGGAAGCAGTCTCTTCCACTATGGGTATTTGGGCAATGCCCGGGAGCTTGCTCGGGCAGGGAGGAAGTGGTTTCCGAAGTTGCAGAATGTTGGGGTCGACTCAGGCTTCCTCTACTTCTGCCCCTGTGGCTGCGCATATGGTGTCGCATTATTGGCATATCGTTTGCAAGATTTTGAGAATTCCTTCCGGAATTGGGCTCAGTGTGATGCACATATGCAATTGAACTCGCGGACTTCTCAGCGGAGGGATTAACAGCAAAGGCCGGATGGAAGACAAAATGACAATCCAGGCTCTAGGTGAAGTGAATTCCGGAGCCAAAATCAATGCAGCATAGGAGGTGGCAATGTCTCCCGGTGATTGTGCGGGAGCTAGGGGCTGCAACAACTTGAGGGCAGAGGCATTGTAGAGGCAGAGGTTGATGGACAGGTGCAGAGGTGAAATTATCCCGGGAATTCATGTTTGCATAGAGCCGAAGTGGGTAGAGGTTAACAGGTTGGAGACGACGCCCTCTTAAATTGCATTTATGGATGTTGTGAAAGCCTTTTTTAGACCACTGTGCTATTCTGCAGAAGGCCATGTGATCTAGTCACATGGCAACCCAATCGACTGCCACCTCAGTGTCCTTGTTGATCACCCGCATCTGAGAGATGTGCTTCCTTGTGCACCAGGTCAGTGCATGCTTGTAATTGAGCTTGGTCATGTAAAATATTGATGGTGCCAGATTGTAGGACCTGATCATGTTCAACTCCTATATTTGCTAAGAGATCGGTTACCTTGTTGTTTTCCCTTTGGACGTGAATGAATGTGGTAGCTCGTTTGTTTTTCATCCATTGCTCTAGTAGTTCAAGCCTGGCCGCTAGTCTCCAGCTGGTAGTGACTCTCGAAGCTGTGATTCCCAATTGTATTTGGGTAACCATATGTATCATAATTTGGGAGTCCCCTTCTATGATAATAGGATGAAAATTATGTTGATGCGCTAAGTTCATACCTTGCCACAGTCCTTCCATTTCAGTAGAATTATTCATGTCCCGTCCAATTGAGCCGAAGTATATTAGCAGAGGTCAGCCTTCATGATCTCTGAAGATTCCACCATGTCCTGCTTTGCCTGGGTTTCCCTTTGAGGCCCCATCAAAATTTAGCTTTATCACATTTTTTAGAGGGGGACTCCAATTTGAGGGCTGCTTGATAGTGCTTACTTTGTTGGGATCATTTTGAACCTGCGGGAGCTTTAATTTCCAGTTGTCCCATATGCTCTGTTCCTGTGCCTGGGTGGGAAAGTCCTCAACACTCCACTGTTGGAGAGCTAGGGTTTCTTGGATATTATCACATAGATTGGTCCAGATGATCTCCAAAGTAATGCTTTGATTTTTGAAAAATCTTTTGTTTCTTTCCTTCCAGATTGTCCAGAAAAGGAAGCCCGACAGAATTGTCCATAGCCCATTTAGAATTTTGCTATTATATGGCTCAGGAGTCCAATTGCGAATGGTGCCTTTTATATCCCCTAATATTCTACAAGGTCGCTGACATCTCAAAGTAAGTTTTTCCCATAATTGGTTAGCCATGTGGCAGGAATCCATGAGGTGCTGAATCGTCTCTTCATGTTTTTGACAATTAGGACAGTAGGAGGGTCCCTGGAATCCTCTTTTAATTAAGTTGTCCCAAGTGAGAATTCTTTGATGATAGAGCAACCATGTGAAAGTAGAGATTTTGTGCCATATTCCTGTCATCCATATGCGATTCCAAGCAGGATCAATTGGTTCTTGTGTTTGGAGAATCAACTTATATGCTTCTTTTGTTGTGTAAGTTCCTCTAGGAGTATATCCCCACCTCATAACATCTTTTCGATTGGTGCATATGATTTTCCTGCTGGTGAGTTCTTTGTGTAGCTTCGAGTTAAAGGCTTCAGTTTCTTGCTGTATTATTTGTGCAGTAGGTTTCCATTGCCTGAAGCCTTGATTGGTACTTTGAGTCCAGTATTGTGCTACATGGTCAGTCTGGTTGAAGTTGTTTCCATTATGATTTGTAAAGGGTAGGATTTCTACAATTTTTGGCCTCTGTTGCCATGAATCCATCCAGAAACGCGTAGCTCTCCCCTCGCGTATCTCCAAGAAGTTGTGCTTTTGTATTAGCTCTCTATGTTGTTTTGCTGCATTCCAGATTAGAGATCCTGTTTCTGTGGTGATGATTCTTATCAACTCTTCTTACGGACGATTGTTCGCATATTTTGCAGTCCATATTTGTGCCCATGGCTTCTGTGGGCTTGAAACCCACTACCACCATATTCGTGCTCCCATTAATGTGTTGTTGTGTTGCAGGTCTCACAATCCTAGACCTCCCTACTTTTTTGGTGTGCATACCGTGTCCCATTTTACTAACGCCCATTTATGGTTTAGCCCTGTGGAGCCCCATAAAAAGTTACGTTGCAAATTTTTTATCTTTTTGAGTACCCATTTCGGAGCTGCGAGAACAGAGAAGAGATAGAGTGGCATGGATTGTAAAACTACCTTTATCAGAACGAGCCTGCTTGCCATGTTGAGAGTTCTATAGGTCCATGATGATAGGCGGCTTTCAATTTTCTCAATAAGTTGTTGCCAGGATGCATGCTTTAAGGCTAAATCTATCAGTGGAGCGCCCAAATATTTAGATGGAAGTTTAGCGTGTGAGAATCCTATGATTCTGGTGATTATTCTTTGAGTGGATGGAGGAGTGTTTTAAAAGAAAATTTGAGATTTGGCAATGTTAATAGTGGTTCCTGAGGCTCTTGAAAAGGTTTCTAGCAGAGCTTTGAAGGTGCGAGCTTCACTAACAGAAGGGTGTCTGAATAGCATATTGTCATCAACAAATTGTTGATGCGTTATCGTAGAGGTTCCATGGGTAGAGATGCCTCTAAGGTCGTGATATTGAACAACATTCTTTATAAGGTGACCCAAACCTTCTGCCATAATAATAAAGCGGAAGGGGGATAAAGGGTCACCTTGATGAATTCCTTTGGATGGGGAGTGGGGTTTGGAGGGGATTCCATTAACTAAGATGGAACAGAAGGGGGAGGATATGAGAGTCATAAGCCATCTAACCCATTTCGGGCTAAAACTGAATGCAGTCAGCATGTATTTTATATAGGCCCAGCTAAGTTTGTCAAATTCTTTAGAAAGATCGATTTTAAGAAGCATACCAGCCTATTTGTTGCTCTTTAAGGAGTGAATTATTTCATGAGTCAAAATGATGTCGTCCAAGATTTGACGTCCTTCAACATAGCCAGATTGTTCCGGTGAAATAAGAAGAGGAAGGAGCGGTTTGAGGTGATTGGCAATGACTTTCGAAATGATTTTTGATATGACATTGCATAAAGCAATGGGCCTGAACTTCTCCGGAGTACTCGGCTGAGCTTCTTTGGGGATGAGAGCTATGAATGTCACATTGAGAGATGGAAGTAGCCAATGCATAGCTCATGATTCTTCTATCACATTGCAAACTTCTTCTTTGATTAAATCACAAAAGTGATGATAAACATTAGAGGTGAAGCCATCAGGTCCTGGAGCTTCCCTATCTTTCAATTGATTTGAAGTCGCTTCTACTTCCATAAAAGTGACTGGTTGTAGCAAGATTGTGCTCCTCTGTTATAATTTTGGGAATATGCTGGAGTATTTTGTTTATGGCAGGCTGACTATCTATAGGCAGCTCTTGATGTACTATTTTGAAGTGATTAGTGAGCTCTTTCTCAATATCTTCCTATTTCTCCATTTTGTCTCCCCGTGGATTTTGAATATGCGAGATGGTATTACTCATTCTTCTTTGGATAGTTGTGCGGTGAAAGAATTTGGTATTTCTTTCCCCTTCTTTTAGCCATCTTATTCTTGAATTTTATTTCCAGAGCATTTCCTCTTGTTTCCTTCTTTCTTCCAGTTGTGTGAGAAGAGCTTGTTCTTGACTTGCTAGGTTCTCGGTTCTGCCTCATGTAATGATCTTCTGTTGTAGCTCTCTCAGACTTTGCTCGAGCCATTTTTGATCTTGAAAGATATTACCGAATGTGGTGTGATTCCAGGTCTTGATTTTCCTTTTGATATACTTCAATCTCTGCTGGAATTTATACATAGTTGAGCCGCCATTGGGAATAAAGCTCTCCCATGCTGATTTGACCATGTTTTTAAACTCAGGGTGATTAAGCCCAAAAGTTTGAAATTTAAATGGTTTCCTATTTGAATTGCCAAGATCCTTCCATTACAAGGATATAGGCCAGTGATCCGAGCCAACAATGGGGAGTATTAAGGCGCTGATATCACCTCCTAGATGTACATAATTATTTGAGATAAGATAACTATCCAACCAGGATGAGATTTATTGAGAGCCCGTCCTTTTATTGTTCCATGTGAAAGTACCATTATAAAATGGTAAGTCAATTAGCCAGTTGTTTTGAATACATTCTTTGAGGTTGTTGCTTTCACTGTCCAGCTTCCTTCTGCCTCCTAGTTTTTCCTCCAACCGAGTGATCATATTGATGTCACCGCCTATGATCCAGAGTGGATGTGTTCTTGTAGAATTAAGAATTTCTAGCGATTTTAGCATCATATTCTTTTGCATAGTATCTTGGGGGAAGTATACATTTGTTAAGTGACCATGTATATTGGTTCCAATGAGGTGGAAAGTGGCTTGGATAAGATGATGAGAAGCATGGAAATTTTTAAGGGAGACGTGCTGCATATTCCAGGCTATTGCAAGCCCTCCCGAAGCTCCTCTTGCGTCTACCGTAACAGTCTGACATCCCGACCATGCTTTGGATAAAATGGAAGCTAAAGTACTAGTATTACATTTTTTTTTCTACGTAAATAAAATATGTGGTTGTTCTTGCTGAATCATGTTCTTTATCATCCTGCATTTCCCGGGACTATTAAGTCCTCGAACATTCCGTGAGATGAGCTTCATGGTTGACCAGTAGGTAAGGAACTGTAGTATTTAGTCAACTTGGAGCACCTTCCGGACTCCACTAGCATTTCCCCAATGAGGATGGTGTGTTGTAGATCTATCTTTATACCTCTTTTCTTTCCATCTTTGGTAATGTGTTTCCCATCCCATCTGCTTCCTTGTTGTATGCCCAGTGTGCTGTGCTGATCCACTCTTGAGAGTACTACTTCCAGATTTTCAAGTTGCCTGTCCGGTATTTTGTCGAACTCTTTCCTCTTGCATGCTTATTCTAGACTGAAAATGTCTAGGTCTCCTAGATCAAAGCTTTCAGGTTCTTCTTCCATTAGAATTTGTTGACTGCTCTCATCCATGTGGTGTGTTGAATTGAGAGGGTCTGTCAACAGGTTATCAATGTCCATTCCTTTTGCAAACCAAAGGGATTTGTTGTGATGATGAAGTGGAATGGGTTGTGAGGATGTTGGTTGTGGATCAGATTTATTTGCTAAAGAAGGTTGACTAGCCTCATTATGGTTAGGTACATCAGAAAGTTTGGTAGATGGTGCAGAGGTCGTCTTAGCTATCTTGGAAGGATCTGATTCGGGCAGATCTAGGTTTGACAAAATGTTAAAACTGTTGCTTGAGGATTGCGCATCAGAGGATGGTATTACATTTTTTGGTGCGGTAGGGGGTTTTTTATTATGCTTCTTTCTACTAGCAACTTTTGTAAACGCTTCCACATCATATTTTCCTCCATTGTCTGTAGATTTAAGAGGGGAATTTAAAGGACAATCACGGAATATATGTCCATGGGCGTGGCATTTCCTGCATCTAAAAGGCACATGTTCATAGTCTATGGGTTGAACCCATTCAAAGTCATCATGTAGGAGACTTATCGAGTCCGTGAGTGCCTTGCCAAGTTTCATGTAAACGCAGATGCGAGCATATGAGGTGTACCGACGAAGCTTTGTTTCCTCTGCAATCTTTAAGAACTCTCCTAACCCATTGCCAATAGCTTTAAGTGATTCTTCATCCCAGTATTCCAGAGGTAAGGAATACATGCGAATCCATACTGGTGCCCAACTGAAGTCTTCCTTGTCTGGGTTGAATCTTTCTATCCAGTCTCGTAGATATAGACCCACTACATTAAAGAAATAGGGTCCTCCATATGGGATGTGATTTCTGTCTTCAATGCAGTTGAAGATGGCTGTAAAAAAGCCTTTAGGGCCTAGCTATAGGGTAACATGTCCCTTGGGCTTCCATTTTGAGGTTATCCATCCTTGTAGAGCTTTTTCCGTGGGCCAATAGCCTATAAATTTACCTATCAGTGCATGATCTTTCATGTATTGTATTTGTGCATTGATTCTGTGACTGGGTAACTCAATCTTAGGTCATTCCGTTGCAATGGGCTTGCGAGTGGACGACAATGCCTTCTTTGGTTGTTCAGATGCTGCAGGGTTATTTCCTGTTTCGTTATTCAGATTTGCTTATTCGTTCTTCTCTTGCTGCTATGCAGGCTATACCACTGGCTGCTCTGCGCTTCCAGTTGAGGTCTTCTCATTTCCATCTTCAAGTGGTTGGTATCCATTATTGTGGCCTAGGGCGGGGAGGCCCTATTGCCTCCCCCATCAGGATGTTCATTGTTTGTCACTACCAGATCCTCCAAACCTGCATTGGCAACAGTACTACTTAGTCCTGGGAGACTGCTTGCTCTGTCTCTGCGCCATGTAAGGGTTTGTTAGAAACCCTAGTCCGCCATTTTCCTCTGCCTCGAGCTGACACATTTGAAAATTTTTAATATAATTAAACTTCAAAATGAGAATGTTGACAGTGCAAGGTTATATAAATTGGTTTTTAGAGCATATGGCTACTAGGGTAGAACCAAATGATTTCCAGATTGAGCATTGTGAGAAAGAGACCATAGAAAAACTTTATCAAGCTGGTCTAATAGGCTTCCTCTAAAAGTTTAATGGACACAATGAAAGCATCACCAGTGAGTTCATAAACAATTATGCACAAGATCAAACCATGGTGGGAAACCTAGTTATCCTATTAAGTACAGAATTCATTTCTCAGGCCTTAGATTTATCACTGTGAGGGGAACAATATCATAAAGGCTTCACTTTAAAGAAAATGGATGGACTTTCTTTTTAGAGAAAAATAGGAAGGGATCATTTGATAGAACCAACGACATACCTAGGGAATGGTTTAGTGAGCCATGGGCAGAATTGATTTTAATTATTCAGAAGTTTTTCACATGTGACAAAGGGCACAATGTGGTGTATCTTTATCATGTGAGATTGCTCCAACATATCAAAGGAGAAGTGAAAATCAATTTGCCATATTTCTTCTCTAAAAATATGATTAAAATGATAGAGAATGTGAGAAATGAGACTAAACCCAAGGAAGCACAAATCTACCACCATGGACTCATCAAATTTTTGTAGAGTATCAAGGGAAAGCCAAGGGTGTA
>APFE031555415.1:0-27268 GCA_000404065.3 Pinus taeda
AAAAGTTCCCCAATCCACACCGCTGAGGGCTGAAAAGGCAATAACATGGGATTGCAAATCATAATTCTGGTGCAATATGCAGTAGATGAATTCCACAGTTCTCACTTCCAACAAAGTCTAATATTAACAGCATGACACATTTACAAGTGGTGACAAAAGCAAATTTCGGTATTCTAGTCAAAATGGAAGCTTAGAGGTAGCACTTAAAATCAACCATGCAAAGGAACTTAAACTAATTGATCTTAACAGGCTGTGAGAAGTAGATCCAATGTGTGGTTTCCATTTTAAGCATTAGGTACTGTCATTCGAGCTTCATATGTGCAAGCAACTGATTAGGAAGTGACCCTAGTCTAAAAAATTTAGGAATATAGCAAAAGAAGCAGAGAGTTTCTAAATTGGAGGATGGTTAAACCAACACCTTTTGCCACAGCCACAAAGTACAGTCAGATTCAGCAGACCTTTCTGGATAAGGTCCGATCTCTACTTCCATAATCTCATGCTATTGTTGTACATTAATTTACCACATAGCCTCTGAAATACATAGTGTTCATACAGTCAGACGACGTTCAATGCGATAACATCAATCCTAGTGAGGCAAGTTCCCATGTTAAGTTTTAAGACAACCAGATGCTATGTTGCCAGGTCAATGCACATATGGTCTTATGTCCTATTATAGCGAGTTTGGATAAACTAATTATATGACATCATGAAAAGTCGTCAACTTCTCAAACAACCTCTCGCACCCATATGAAACCCAGAGTGAGGATCACTACAGACTGTTAAAGTTTGTCACATGGTACAAAATTACTGAATGCAGTTGACAGCTAATTTAATCGACTGTTTAATTGTACCTTAAACTTCCCATAAGCAATTCGGCATTAGCAACTCAACCACTAGAGAAAACCATGAGTAGACCCTCCATCAATTCACACGCATAACAGAGCTTCATAGTATTTATATCAACACTGGTAAGTTCTATACTAGTAGGTGCTATTACAGTAAGTTCATCTATTTTACCTAAATTAGAAATTGTGACTATTGGAAGCAAATGTGAACTGTGACTATCGGAAGCAAATGCTAACACTAATTTCCATAAAACAATTCCTCAAGACCACTTCAGACAGACCATTGAGCTAATGTAAACTGCGGCAAAGGCAGATACATTGTATAGTATTTGAAAGCCTTAACAACCTTGCCATCACTAACAACATATCAGATGAATGTGGAACTCACCGCTATTATTATTTGCAAGGTCCACTTTTCAATGTCAAATGACAACTCACTAACCATTTTAGCAAACCAATTCTAGGTTATATATGTGAGCACTGTCAATGTTATTTACCTGGGGCACTACACGCGTTGCAAGTACACACCAACTGCTACGCCAAACCCATTTCAGACTAAACAACTAGTGCATTTAATAAAGATGTATCACTCACTAAGCACTAAATCACATGTGTTTTCATATTTAACACAGTGCACTTTTCTGGAAATTTCAGTTGGATGATTCCATCAACACAGCCACCAAGCCTGTTTCAAATTGCCTGCCTAGACTATATTTACCAAAGTTACCACTGCACTTCATCAATTGCAATTTACTCCCTATTACTAAATCTTGCCAGGTGCATTTTAGCAATATCGTCACAGAGGCTGTTATTTGTGGCTGAATATGTCACAACACCAATATCAAACTTTTTTTAAGATGTCATGAAATATTCTATTGGGCTTTTTCGAGTGTGCAGTCGGGTTTTTTCGAGTGTGCAGTCCTTGCATAAGATAAGATAATTATATTTATGTTAACTAATGACCACAAAGTAGGTCAAAGAGACTGTTGAGTATAATGATGTCCATAAAATGTGGAAAAACCAAACAATCTTCTGTAAAAACAATACAATGGATGAATATAAAAAGTACAATGCAGGAACATAAAAAATACAATGTATGGAATGCCCTGACAGAGAAGATACAAGGGCTAATGGGTTCGAGGATCAGACCCATCTCTCTCAAAACATGAAACGACTGAATAACACTGAAAAAAATCCACAAAATTTACTGGCCCAGTGGGAGGTGGGTGGGGACTGTCCACTAACTCATGGATGCTCATTGTGCATCCATTATGGTGGCATGTGCAATCATATTAGGGTCAAGACGAACCTCTATCTTTCATCTGTTTGTATAATTTTATTGACTCCTTCAAATTACCCACTTTGCAGAGTCCATTCATCAATGCGGTGTATGTGACAACATCAAGGCTCTGACCTTGGCATTGCATCTCATAGAAGATCTGTTGAGCTTCGTTGGTCCTATTATGCTTGCAAAGCCAGTGTATTAATGCACGATACGTAACTAAGTTAGACCTGCAGCCTTTCTCTGGCATCTCACGAAGAAGTTCCCCTGCCTTCTCTGGATTACTAGCTCTGCAAAATCCATTTATAAGTGTACTGTATGTTATTTGATCAGGTGGAATGCCTATTTTCACCATAACATCTAATAACCTGAGAGCTTCCTGAAGCTTGTCTTCTTTGCCAAGACCATCAATAACAGTGTTGTATGTGATACCATCTGGATTGCACCCTTTGTTTAGCATCTCATGAAGCACTCTGGTGACTCTGGTGGCCTCATGCCATTGCCTTTCCATACATAAACCATTGATAAGTGCATTGTATGTGAAAAGGTTAGGGCATATGTTTTTCACAGACATTTCAGAGAAGAGCTTCCCCACCTCAGCCAACTTGCCTTCCTTACATAAACCATCAATAAGTGCATTGTAGGTAACAACATTGGGGCATATGTTTCTCCCAGCCATTTCAAAGAAAAGCTTAGTTGCCTCATCCAACTTGCCTGCCTTACATAAACCATCAATAAACACATTGCATGGGACAACATAGTGGATATGTTTTTCTTAGACATTTCAGAGAAGAACTTCCTCCCCTCAGCCAACTTGCCTTCCTTACATAAACCATCAATAAGTACATTGTATGTGACAACATCAGGGCATATGTTTCTTCCATTGTATGTGACAAGATCAGGGCATATGTTTCTTCCAGACATTTCAGAGAAGAGTTTCCTTGCCTCATCCAACTTGCCTTATTTACATAAACCATCTATAAGTACACTATATGACAACATTAAGGTACATGTTTCTCTGGAACATTACAGAAAAGAGCTTCATTGCATCGTCCAACTTTCCTTCTTTACATAAAGAATCAATAAATCCACTGTATGTGACAACATCAGGGTATATATTTCTCCCATACATTTCAGGAAAGAGCTTCCTTGCCTCATCTAACATGTGTTTCTTACATAAACCATCAATAAGTGAACTGTACACCTCTTCCAACATGTGTTCCTTGCATAAACCATCAATAAGCGAACTGTAAGTGAACTGTACGTGACCACATTAGGGGATATGTTTTTCTCAGGCATTTTAGAGAAGAGCTTTTACCTTCCTTACATAAACCATCGATAAGTGCATTGTATGTGACCACATCAGGGGATATGTTTTTCTCATACGTTTCAAAGAAGAGCTTCCTTGCCTCATCCAACTTATGTTGTTTACATAAACCATCAATAAGTATATTGTATGTAATAACATTTGGATTACACCCCTCTTTTATCATCAGATACAGTAGTTTGTTGACTTCTTGGAGCTTACTTTCTTTGCATAGCCGATCCATCAGCCTGTTAAATGTGAATGTGTCAGGCTCATGGCCATTTTGTAGCATAACAGCTAACAACCCGAATGCCTCGTGGGATTTCCTGGCCTTGCAGAGCCCGTCTATTAGGGTATTATATGTAACATGACTAGGCTTTTGTTGGTTGGGTTTCATTTGGTTGAAAACCTTGATATCATCCTCCACTCTGAACTTCCTGCAAAGCCCTTTGATGAGGGTATTGAAGGTTACGGCATTTGGAACATACCCATGTGCTTCCATTCCTTCAAACACTTTGAACGCATAATCCATTCTACCTGTTTGACACTGACAATTGATGATAATGTTCAAAGTTATAAGATCTGGGATAATGTCGGCTTCAATCATAAGCCTATAAACAGACAATGCAGATTCATGTTGATCCATGTTTATTCCGTCGAAGCAGGCTACTTAACAAGAGACTACAGGTGATGAGAGTGGGGATGGATGTTGATTTAGGTGAAAGCAAGTGCTTGAAGGTATCCAGTGCCTCTTGAAGTCTGTTGGTGTGATAGAGTGTTTTAATGCGCGTGTCTGCAGTGGCGCTCAAAGTGCGGAAGGAAAGACAATGAATGGAGGTGTTATTGTTACAGAGGGAGACCACTGTGTTCCTCGTTGTAGTGGCGGCCATGTTGTGCGAGCAGAAACGTGTTTGTGTGACAACAGCTCCTTCAAACCCTGATGAGGAATGAGATTGAAACCCTAATTTGTTGAAGGTTTTATTTATGAGTTGTAGATCATAAAACCAATTTAGAATTGGATCTACTAAGGGTTTAGAGGGATCAAATTTCTTTTAACTTTAAAAGATGTTTGAATCTCAAGAGATTGGATATCTGGTGCTTGGTAGATCCAAATTTAAGATGGATCTAGATGGGTTAAATTCCCTTTTTAAATAGGCTATATTTCACATGAATACCATAGGTAAATACCATTAATTCACATGAATACCATAGGTAAATACCATTAATTCTCAATATCATAGGTCATTTTTATTTTTATTTTTATTGTTATTGCTATTATTATAATCATTTTTATTTTTATTTTCATTTTTTATTTTTATTATTATTTTTATTTTTACCAGGTTAAAATGTTTAGTTTACATTACATTAATCTTTTAATTTAATTTAATTAATTAAATTTTATATAATTTGACTTAGTCAAAATGTTAAATATTACATTACAACATCTCTACCATACTGGGCTAGAGTGCCTCTTGCTTAAATATTTCACATTACCACATTTTATGGCCATGTTCCAAAAAATGCATTTTAGTCATACAAAAAACATAACGAAATTAGCAAACACATACTTAAAGTTCATGTGACATTGCCTAATTCATGAATATATACCATAAGTCCCTTGTCTCATCCTTCAAAAAAAACAGTGTAGAATAGACTCCCCGGATGTTGATATAGACCTTTTTTGGATAGCTCATCAACAACAGTGTTCTACTCAGATATATGTGGGAGAAAGACAAATCCATAAATTCCCCCTCGAATCTCTTTGATACTCTACAACTAGTTTATAAGCTTGTGATGTTCAAAAAGTGTACGACCCTGAAACCAATTTATGGTCACCTTTGAATCTATGAATACCACCAAATTGTCAATGGAGAGCCATTTTGCACAAAATAATACTCCCCAAAGAGAAATGACCCATGCACAAATGTTTGTACCCTGACCGCAATTTCACATAAAATGAAAACAAAGTTCTGGATTGATAATAATATATACCCCACACCCACAATTCCCACTGTTGGTTGCCCCATCAAAAAAGCCAACAAGGAATCTGTCCCATATGTTAATGAGATGAATACATCTTGTGTGCTTCTGATTAGCCATTGAGGCATACTCATTGAAGTATGCAACAATGGAATTACAACACTGCTAATATCCCAACTAGATCCCTGGAAAATATGGACATTCCTCTAGAGCCAGAATCCTCAAAAAAGAATAAAGGAAGGGAACACCATTCTTTGTATTCCATGAGCCAATTTTGGACACAAACATCAATGGAAACAGTGTCCCAAGTTGGCTTCAACATTACAATATTCACTACACCCAACCAGGTAGCAATTGCAAGTGGGCATTGTAAAAAAAGATGAGCCACATCTTCACTAGCAGAGGCACACAAAACACACATTCCTGGTCCATAGAAATGATGTTTGCATAGATTTTGCCACACTGGAATCTTATTCCACCATAATATCCAACCAAAACACTTGAGTTTTAATAGACAATTCCATTTCCATATTTTTCTAATAAACCTCAAGGAGACACTCTTCTGTAGAACAAAAGTGATGTGGTAATAGGCCTTGTGTGCATAAATCTACCCATTTTTAGTACAATCATCCCATATGCATGTTTCCCTCTTTGTCTTTTAATGTTAAGCCATCCATGTATAAGTTTTGTATGTAAGAATCTCATTGCACAACCAACACACCATATAGACCAAGTTGTTTAGAGTTGCACCATGAAGGATATGAATAGGGTGAACTAGGATACATAAAGCTCTAATTTAAATAATATATCCCCATGTTGTGTATATGTCGAATGAGATGTACCAGCAGAATGTGGTCCCCCTCAAATACCCTAATGGGATTTAAGACTATTTCCACCTTATTTCTAGCCCCAACACACCATTTAAGATTTCTAATCAGTCAATTTTTTATTTTAATCATACTAGACCAAATGCATGAGGCCATTTTTTAAACCATGGCCCCAATCTGAATCAATGCCCACAGAGACAATATTTTTAAATATTTTACAACTATAATACTCTACCAAATACCATAACCATTGAGAGCATGCTAAACGTTCTTTATCAATAAAGCCCAACCAAAATATTCAATATTTAAAATACCTCAACCTCCATCCTCCTCCCTTTTGGAGATGCTTTCCAAGCAAGCAAGATGAAATTTTGGTGGGCCCCTTGAACCTGCCTCAATAAAATTAGAAATAATTGAATTGATCTTGTTGATAATAGCCTTTGGCAAAATGTAGAGGTGCATGCAGTATACATAAATACTTTGTAGGACTAATTGAACAAGAGTCAACCAACCCCCCAAAGTAAGTCATTTATGTGACCACGGAGACACCCTTTGCTCGATATTTTTCCATTAATCAATTTCAATCCTTAATTCCATATTTATTAGGCTTTAGAAGAAAACAAAAATACTCGAAACCTTTGTCTAATGGTGCAACATTTATCCCAAAGATGTTAGAAATATGCATGACGGATGGGTCATCTCAGGAGGCAACAATTAATGTTTATTTTATTGTATTCATGAAAAGACTTGATGCCTCACCAAATGAGGATACAAATCTAATGCAAATAGGTCCATTCTAGAATAGATATCACTCCCATAAGTAGTACATCTTCCACAAATATAAGTTGAGTGATTGATATATTGCAAGTAATCGAAAAACCACACAATAAACCCAATGTGAGTGCCTTAGAAATTGTCTTGCTCAAACCATCAATGACTAGTAAAAATAGTAGAGGGGATAAAGAATACCCTCAACAAAGGTCGTGGGAAGCAATGAAAAAATTAGATGGAGCACCATTAATAAGAATTGCATAATTAACTAGAGTAACACAAGCCATGATCCAAGCAATATTCATCACATACAAGCAAATTTTATGTAAGACCAATCTTAAGAAATCCCAATCAATGAAATCATATGCCTTGATCAAATCCAGTTCCATTAACATAGTTGGTTTTTTCTTTACCTTGATGGTACTGATACATTCTTGTGCAATCGCCACAGCGTCTTAAATCAATTGATTCTCCAGGAACCCAAATTAAGCCTCTGAAATGCACCTGGCTAAAGTATTATTTATGCACATAGCAATAATATTGGAGATGAGCTTATAGAGTGTATTACAAAGAGAGACAGGAAGGAAATCCGCAAATGAATCTGGCACCAAAAATTTGGGGATCAATGCAATAAAAGTAGAGTTGATGGCCCTAGAAATATTTTCCAGGAAAGGAAGAGATCATTCTTTCTAATAAAGAAAAGAAGTATCGTCATTGAGATCAACTCTTACATCTTCAACAACTAGTTGGGAACTGTGATAAGGAGCATAAATAGACATTTAGCCCAGGAGAAACAAAAAATGTACCCAAAACTAAACACCAACTATTCCTCAACTATAGAAGGATTAGATACTACAGGGACTTTAATTACTGAGTTATCCAAGTCCAAAAAAATTATAGGCAATACATAAACAGCCTCAAGGACACAAACATTGACTCACAAAAAGAAAAGTCAAAAGACTAGACCACTAATGTCTATACATATAAGCAAAAATGACTAAGAAAATTGGAGAGGTAGAAGCTAATGGTTAGGAGGGGCCAGAAGGCACCCTCTCCACTGAAGTTGGTTGTCCTAGAGTTTTTCCACAATGATTAAATCTTCATCTTCCAGTAGGCCTCTTTTGGATAAAGCATTTGCCCTACAAATCAACTCTTTACGAACATGTTGGAAAGAGAGATGTTGAAAGTGTTATTTCAAGAATTTAATTCTCTCATTCCTGCAAAAAATATCAATAACTGTAAGTTGATAGCTCCCTTTAATCCACCCTACCACACACTGAGAGTCTCCTTGAACATGAAGTGAAACCACTTTAATGGAAGCAATGGCCAAGGGCCCACCAAGAAATTATATTTTCTTTTGTATTGGAACCCATCCACATGTTCATATAAATATGCAATGTGGTATTTCTGTAGAGATTTATAATAGCTCCTCCTTTGAAGACTCCATTTTGTTGTGCTCCATCATAGAATCCAGAGTTATTCATAGAGAAAGCCAAGGGAGAAGCAATAAGGCGTTGTGTTGTAGGTTTCTTCTATCTCAAATAGTCATGGAAAAAAACAAGAATCTAGGGCAAGATCTCGTGGATGTTGATAGGGCAGTTTTCAAAGATCAATTTGTTACGAGTTTTCTGGATTTCCCAAGCCACATAAAATGGAAGGGATTTATGATTCCACATATTTTAGTCTCACCAAGAGATTTTTGTCTCCAAGTAACTCAATGGACCTGAAAGTCGAAAGTTGAGGCTCACAAGGACTTCCTACCACAGAGTAACAACGAAATCACATTGGAAAAATAGACATTCATTTGTTTCTGGACCTCGCTTACATGGAACACAAGCATTAGGCCCCATGAACCCATGACGAGATAGGTTGTCCCACATTAGAATCATGTTTTCCAACACCAAGGAAGTAAAACATTTAATTTTTGAGGAATGTCCCAACTCTAGATTTTATGACTCTACCATTTCACCTATGGGACAATGTTTTTTGGTGTGATCATTGCATAGGCTAGATTGGGTGAAATTTGAACTGTTGCTAGATTCTTTTTCCAAACAATGGCATCCTTACTATCATTAGGAATGAGACCACCTTGGGACAATTTTAGGATGAAGCCCTCCCACTCCTTTGCTAGATTACCCTGCACACCCAGATTCGTTGAAGTCTTACATCTACCATTGAAGTTGACTTTGGAGCCTAGCATAAATGTGTGGCTAAGCATTGTTATGCCATCTACATTAACTTGTTTAATAAGATCTTGTGACAATCTGAAGAAAAGATGTTCCTCCAATGGATGGTTCCACTCCTAGCTTGATGTCATTACCATCATCGATATCCCACACCAACCATCCTTTTATCCAAGGCATAATAATCACAAAACCTTTCCAAATATTCGATCCTCCTTTGTAGGTTGAGGATTGATCCATCCAAAGCCATTCTAAAAGGGTCAATCTTTCAAGTATTTGTCAGCGATTATTGAGCTCTAAATACCTGTATCGGTGATCACTTGCCACAAAATTTCCATTGCCATTGTCGAGTCGAACTAGTGAAGGTTCTTAAAGCCCCATCCTCCATAGGATTTAGGTTGAGACAACATCTCCCACTTCGCCAAGTGAAATTCAACCTGATCTTTCTTCCCCGCCCACAAAAAAAATGAAAAAATCTTACTTGATTCTATTGATTGCAAATTTAGGGACCTGTTGTGGCGAGAAACAACCCCCCTTTTTATTTAGTATTATCACTAATACTAAATAAGTGGGGACCCTTATTCAAAAATTTAAAAAGATCGATTAATGCCCGTATTTCCTTTTTCAATAAAACTTACTATCATAAACTTAGGAGAATACCCTCAAACATCTAAAAAGACTTAAGTTTTATGGTAGGTTAATAATAAAATCACTCCTTAAACACTTCGCATCGCAAAAAGGGTAAATGATACCTTCTCACAAGCGGAATTCTAAAAATACGAAATTGCGATGTGAAATCATATCGATAAAACCTCATCGCATCGCATGCCTTAAACCTCACCTGTGTTGAAGTGCCTTAAAACGCCGATATGCGACAGCGCATCTCGTGAATCACATTTCGCAGAAAACACATTAACGGATGCTCACCGCACGTAAAGGAACTGCGATATTGCGATCTGTGATACTGCGATCTGCGATATTGCGAAGCAAATCACAAAATCGCCTTATCGCAGATCTGCACGGCCCATTGTTCGAGAAAGCTTTTTCCATAAACCAAGGCCTGGTTATGCGCATTTATGTTAATTAACGAGTTAGTTGGAAATCATTAATGAAATATGGTTTTGATCTTATCAAGGAGCCAGTTCACGTAAGGTGATATCTTTTATATGTTTTCCGCATTTAAAGCTTTCCCATCACCTTTTCTTATCATCGTTCTCACCTCATTTGTAAACTGCAGGAGCGAAGAACTGAGAAGTATACATAGCAGAGTTCAATATATTATGGGAAAGAAGGGTAAAGCTCTCAGTACTGAAGATAAATATATGACTCCCTTGTACGCAGACACCACCTGCAACAAAGACGTCAGTATCACTACTTGGGAAGGCATGTATAGTTTACTTGAGGAAGAAGATCCCAAGGTAATGGAGGTAACGGCCATTGCAGGCTCACACTGGTCTTCTGAGGCATCGATTACAGATCTAGCATGTTCATTCTTGCACAGGATAGCGGCAAGACCCAAAATTCTCCTGTATACAGACATGGTTAAAAAGAGTACTAAATAATGTTGATATCACGTATAAAGAAATCAAAGCTCAGAACCAAGAACGTATAAAACCATTCTTTCTACAAAATTTAAGCTTTATATCCTCTAACAAAACGCGCAAGAGGTGAAAATCGCATCAAGGAATCCCAGGTCAAGAAACGGAGGCATCGCCAGGCAAAACCCCTCGAGATGGAAAGCCCCAAATTGCTCATTCGCCTGTAAGCGTGGGAATTTGTAGGGAAAAAGCGCTAAAGACGGAAAGTAAAATTGGAACTCAAAACCAGTAATATTTATCAGGTATATCACCAAGTGATATGTAGATATCTACCAAATGTGCAGCGTCTACAAACAAGTTGGGGACAGAAGGCTCAAGAAAAGGCAGAATCAATCCAAAAGTAAACCAAGTTGAATTGGGATTCTTACTGGGCGTACTTGGTAAAACCACACAGCCAGTGCATGACTTTCAAATGTGTCATCAATTCTACCGAGAAGATGGTGCCAACTCTTACCGATTCCATTTTCGCAGGACAGCTAAAATCGAAAGTCGACCAGCCAACTCTCCTCAAGCAAATGTTGAACGCTTGCGACTTCAAGGAGCAGATACATAAATAGTTAGTTAGTAGTTTTAGTTTTAGATTCAGTTTTAGTTTTAGTTTTGCTTTATTTTTGCCTGAAATGAGGACGGTCATTTAAACCACATCCTACATTTTTGTAATAATTATTTTTAGAATTAGTTAGTAGTATTTAAACCCTTCTCATGCATTTATAAAAGGGTCCAGAAATTTATCAAAAACTTGCCCTCAGAACATGCACTTTTGCACCCTCCGAGGAGTTTTTGATGAATGAATGGAACAAGATTTATTGATATCTGTGTTTAATATCTACTACTGATGTTACACTTTTGTACTCTTAGTGGATGTTGGATTAAGAAGAAATAGATCATTATTACTGGAGCTCATGAGTAGAACTAGTTATAAATGGTACTTTTATCTCTTAACTGTTTCTGCTTATGTGTTATGGTGATGTTCATTTTTAGTTATTTATATATGAATGCTTAAATGCTTGAGTTATCATTTGGCACTTTTGTACGGCGATAGCTATTTATTTATGCCTAGTATATGAATAGCTTACTATGCGATATGTTTTTCACAAGTGTTTCATCTAACTTTTTATATGAAATGGTTTATCTTTATTGAATTCTTTTCTCATAGCAGTTGAATGATCTTTATTACCAACTGTCATTTGAAATCATTTTAGATCGCATAAAGGAAATATTACATCCTGGGTTAGTTTAGAATTAGATATTTCTATTTATTAGATTACAATTGCATGTTGATAGATTAGATTTATAATAAAGAAAGCATTTTACTTAGGAATCATTAGTTAAGAAATATCAATTCTCAACACACATACACATATTGGGAAACTGGTCCCATATCCCTAGTCGGACCCACTATACCAAACGAAAAAGGCGTTGCTAACCAAGGTCCGGACCGGGTGGGTATCCCCCTTGTTGTAGACCCAATTTTCGGGGCTTCAACATATTTAGCGATAGAAGGAGGGCCTGAACTGTGAATGGCAAGCAAGTCTAAATCTAAATATCATTCTGAGAGTAAATCGCCCTCACCATCTCCCCCATCTTCTCCATCGCACTTAGAATCTTTAAATCTTGAGCCAGATGTCAAAAGAACAACAACCACTGCCACAAACCCTGATATTTCAGAGAAATCTACTATTGAACCTCCTGAAGTTGAATCTTTGATTCATAAACTTCAGCGATTTTCAATATCACCTCAAAGATCTAATAAATCTCAAGGCAGTGTGACTTTGCAATATAATCCTGCTCATCCTCTCACCAGATTAAAGAGTGAAAAGTTTGGTATTGAGCCAATTGAGTTACCTCTACCTACAAGGAAGATAGCCAGGAAATCACTTAAAGGGTCTAATAGTGAGACTCTTTCGTCATCATCATCCATCTCAACTTCCCCACTGCGAAGTCAACCATCCACTCCTCCACTTCAAATCATCGCCCATCAGACCACCAGAACTTCAACATCTCCTTCTCAAACATCAGGAACTGTAATATCCTCACCTTCCCAACCGCAAGGATCATATTCTTCGCTTTCCTCTGTTAGCAGTTCAACGATGGCCCAAATGCCATGGAATAACCTAGGGGTAGTCTTAATGCCTGCGCCCTTGAGTCAAATACTAGCCCATCCTGAAAAATGGCTGCCTAAGTTTAATCCTGAAGCAGGCATGCTAGCAGAACAACACATAAATAATTTTATGTTATCCATAAATCTCAACGAGGTCACTAATGAAGATGTTTTTGTTCGGCTTTTCCCTTGCAGGTTGCAAGGAGCAGTTGGATCATGGTATTTCTCATTACCATCCGGGTCTATTACTAGTTGGGACATCTTCCAAGAACAATTCTTGACTAAGTTTGGTGATGACAGGTCCACTGCAACATTAATCAATGACCTATCTAACCTTAGAGCTAAGTCAAAGGAACCTATTAAAGATTTTAACTCGTGTTTTAATAAACTATTAAACAAAATTCCTACTGCTTCTAAACCTAGCGAAGAAGTGCGAAGTGAATGGTATATCTCTGCCTTACCATCAAACATAGCAATCTTCATGGATAGAGCTAACAAGGCAACTTTAGCTGACAATATCAAGGAAGCAATAGCAGTAGAGAAACCACTCTAGAAAAGAAAAACTCCGTTGAAGAATGTAAATCCAAAAAGGTTTCTTTCAAAAAAGATCCAAAGAAAAAACAGCCCAAAGACCCATTTGATTTACAAGGATTGCAAACAGTTTTGAAAACCATGTCTAACGAAATGGTTGATATAAAGAAGCAAGTAGCAGAGACTTCTTCTAAAAAGCCTTACAAGCCTTATAGAAGAAATCCTTTGACTGATTCAAAGCCTCCTAACGCTATTAAAAGTGTTGAATAAGAAGAAGAAGAAGAGGAAATTACTACCGACGTACCTACAGATGAAGAAGAAGTTGTAGAAATACAAGGTATGTGGGATTTCATCCTCCCTGATGAAGAGGATCAAGAGGCATCGCCAGTTAGTACTCGAAGTAGAAATCAACTCGATCCTCCTCAATCTACTCCGAAGCCAAAGAGCACAAGATCAACCCCGAAGGATAAAGTCGTAGCCAAGAAAACGACATCCAAAGCGACTCAAACAAGCCCAATCCAAACAGATTCACCAACTCCATCAAAAACATTGATTGTTTCGGATGAAATGGAGTATAACATCATAGAAGACATGAAGAAGACTAGGGCCAACATCACTTTTTATGAATTGAGCAAGTTAAAACATTAGCAAAAGCTCCTTTTGAAAGAATTGCATGCAGTACCAATTGCACCATTGCCCGCTGTTGTAATCTCACAAGCTTCCCATGAGATGGGAAGACCTCCAAATACTATGATTAACAAAGTTGATCCAAATTACATCGCTCTAATTGGAGGAAGGTCAAGATCTCATACTCCGCCATTTCTTCTTACTTATGAAATTTTCAATAAAAATTTGCATAATTGTTTAGTGGATTCAAGAGCCTCATCCAACATTTTACCTAAATCAATTTCTGCAAAGTTGAACGTTCAACCTCAAAAATATGTTGTGCGCATAGTGTAGCTGAACCGGTTGCAAGTTGAAGTAATCGGTGAATTAAATCAGGTTACCATAAGACTGTCATCTAATCCAAAGGTATGTAAAGTTATCGATATTTCAGTTGCAGACATTCCAGAATTCTATGGTTTAATTCTTAGTAGGGATTGGTCAGAAAAGCTTCATGGATACTTTGCAACCGATTGGTCACATATGTGGCTCCCTTACAATGGTAAGCCAAATCAGATAAAGGTTGAGCGAGAAAGACATCAGAAATACATAGTAATAGAATTGGATGGAGTAAACTAACCGGTAGCATACAACAATAATATAATTGGCAACTATTCTGTTGATTCTTTCCTAGGAAATTTCAATGCTCACACTTCACCTTACTTAGAACATTTTTTTTATCTCAAGTAGAAAATTTTTCTCAGACAAATAGTTCTAAATGTATTAATTTTACAGATAATCCTGTAAATAAATCTTTATTTTGGAAGTTATTTTTTGACGTTTCTAAGTCTAATGAAGGAGCAAGAGCAGGATGTGTATTAGTTAGCCCAGAAGGAAACAAAATTATGCTAACTTGTAGACTCGAGTTCAATTGCACCAATAATACTGTAGAATACGAGGCTTTAGTCCAAGGATTATACAAAGCAATCGGATTGAACATCAAATATCTACAAATCTTCGGAGATTCTGAAATTGTTATCAGACAGGTACGGAATACTATACATTGTCTATCGGGTCATTTAAAGCATTACCAATATTTAGTACAAGATCTGACTGAACATTTTATAGCATTTAATATTTCATCAATTCCTAGAATCCAGAATGCTAGTGCCGACCTCTTAGCAAACATGGCTTCCAAGCTCATTCCCTCAGAAGACTTTAGCCCCGATAGATTTTCAATCGAATTAATCATTAGACCCTCGATTCCTGATAACATTACAAATTGGAGAATTTTCAACAATGATCTTGATATTGTAAGCTTCCTCACCTCTGAGGGATCTTATACTAATCAGATAATTGATGAGGACCAACATGACAAACAATTGCAACAAGATAGCACTAATAATGCTATGCCAAAATCAGTAGTCAAATTAGAAGATCTATATGATTTAAAAGATCAATTCAAAGCTTCAAATTTCAACTCTGAACTATGAATTAGTGAATCTAGGAACTGATACCAAGCCACAGAATATCAACCTAGTCCTTGGCCTAGCTCCTGAAGAAACATTAGCATATGTTCATCTCTTGAAACAATACAAAAGTGTCTTTGCTTGGAACTACGATGAACTTAAGACTTATGACACTTCTATCATCCAACATACTATCCCAATGATAAACGATGAAAAACCTGTCCAACAGAAACTGAGAAAGATACATCATAATTTAGAAAACCAGATCAAATATGAGCTTAATAAGCTATTGAAAGCCAAAATCATTTTTCCCGTACGACATTCTCAATGGGTTTCCAATATGGTTCCCGTTAGAAAAAAGAACGGAGACATTAGAATTTGCATTGACTTTCGAAATTTGAAAAATTTGAACAAAGCCTACCAAAAAGATAATTTTCCTTTGCCTCCTATGGAGCAAATATCGCAGGCAGTTGCAGGATTAGAATTAATGTTCTTCTTGGATGGTTTCTCCGGCTATAACCAAGTTTTGGTCCATCCCGATGGTCAATTAAAAACCACATTCAGAACCAAATGGGGTACTTACACCTATCAAAAGATGCCTTTTGGTCTGATTAATGTTGGTGCCACATTCCAAAGAGCCATGGACATCGCATTTAAAGGATCAGTAAACAAATCGGTAGTAATCTACCTGGATGATATAACTGTATATTCAAAGAAGCGAGGCAATCATATTAGAGATTTAAAACAGATCTTCCAACGGTGTCAAAGGTATGGAATTTCGCTTAACACAAAAAAAAATCCTTTTTTGCATTGAGTGAAGGAAAACTTCTTGGGTTCATAGTGTCAAAATCTGGAATCCATATTGATCCTGACATAATCAAGGAGATTTCCGAAATACCTTTGCCTCACAACAAGAAAGCTATGCAATCTTTCCTTGGCCAGATTAACTTTGTAAAGAGATTTGTTCCAGATTTTTCAAGAACCGTATCTCCTTTAGGCAATGATTAAAAAGAACACAAAATTCAAATGGGGTCAAGACGAATATGAAGCATTTAATTTGATCAAACAAGCAATTCTTAACGCTCCATCTTTAGCAACTCCCAATTTTTTCGATCCTTTTATTTTATATACATTTGCATCTGATAAATCATATGTTGTGATACTCACTCAACCAAATCAAGACAAGGTAGAAGCCCCAATTGCTTTTTTCAACTAAAATCTACAAGGGGCTGAGTTAAACTATTCAGACATAGAGAAACAAGCATTTACTATTTTCAAAGCGATAAAATATTTCAGACCCTTTTTGCTTAAAACCCATACAAAGATCATAGTATCATTTCCAACGGTAAGAAATCTTTTAGTACAAAAAGATGTGGGTGAGAAAAGAGCCAATTGGGTTACCACATTACAAGAATATGACGTTGAGATTAAACCAGCAAATATTGTTAAAGGTCAAGGCTTTTTCAAAATGTTGGCTGGAGCATCGCTTATTTCCGAAATACCATCTATAGAGATACAAATGTGCGAGGTAAGCCTAAACGATGTTGATTCATTATACACTGATATCATATTCTATCTAAAGAACGGATATGCCCCTTCAAACCTTGATTATACAAAGAAAAGAGCTTTAAGGTTGAAGGCTAAGCAATATCAGCTGGTGAGCGATGTACTTTGAGGATGAATTATGATTATGTTCTCCTTAGATGTCTTGAGAAATCTGATGCTGGAAAGGTTTTGCAGGAACTCCACGATGGACCAACAGTTGGACATTATGCTGGTGATCCTACTGTACATAAAATCCTCCGCGCAGGCTATTACTGGCCCACATTATTCAAAGACACACATAGCTATGTAAGAAAGTGTCAAGTTTGTCAAACTGCTACTGGAAGACAAAAGAAGCCATCATTACCTTTGTAGCCAGTCAACATTGAACAACCTTTTGATCAATGGGGATTGGATATAATAGGTGAGATCGTTCCGCACTCTTCTAAACAATATAGGTATATCCTTACAGCTACAGACTATTTTACTAAATGGGTAGAAGCAGTTCCTCTCAAGACAACTAATTCCAAACACATCATTGAATTTATAGATCAGTTCATAATCACCAGGTTTGGTTTACCCTTTGCTTTAATGTTTGATAATGCATCGTATTTTTCTGGCAATACTATGGCTGAATTTGCACTCAAAAGAGGTTTTAAGCTTAAGTCCTCTGCCAATTATTACCCACAGGGGAATGGGTTCGTTGAATCTACGAACAAAAACTTGATTAGGATCATTAAGCGAACCATTGACCAGAGTCATAAAAATTGGCACAAGTCTTTAATATATGCTTTATGGGCAGACCGAATAACACAAAAAGCCTCTATTGTCACTTCTCCCTTTAATTTAGTTTATGGGAAAGAAGTGTTTCTTCCAACTCATCTAGCAATTCCCTCTTTGGCCTTAGTTCAATATATTGATGAAACACCAACTTCTTCCTTACAACTAAGGCAATTACAATTCCTTAAGCTAGAAGAGCAAAGAGAGCAGGCTAAAATAACTCATGCTCATCACCAAGCATTAGTAAAAGCTTCTTTTGACTCAAACATGATGTCCAAAAGAGACTTTCAGATAGGGGATCTAGTTTTAAAATGGGACAAGGCTCACGAATAAAAGGGCAATCATACAAAGTTTCAACAAATGTGGCTTAGAACTTTCCAAATCGCAGAAATCATAGGCCCATCTAACTTTATGTTACAGGATTTAACAGGGAAAAGAGAATCTTTACCCGTTAATGGGAAGATCCTCAAAAAATACTTTCCATAGGAGATCGTTCTTCCATTTTGTAAGTAAGTTTTTCTTTATTTCCATAATAAAACCAGTTGTAAATGATTACATTTGGAATTCACGAAAAGGACAAGTATTTCTTTTAGATTTTGTTTTTTTTCCTTGTATAAATAGAAATAATCTAGAAAGTTGATCATTATTATTGAAAGATACAGTCAAAAAGCTATAAGCCTGAATATGATACTAGTTTCAACCTTGTAAATTTTGATAAAAAGCTACCTTTAGTGGGAATTTGTTTTATATCAGTCCAATTAAAGGCATCAATAACAAAACAAAGATTCTCTGTAGAAAAGCTCTTTCCAAAAACTCTACCATTGTCGTCCAGAGCTATTCATAAGGAAACAATGGCTTCCTCCCCACTTAAGGAATCACAAGCTTCAGGGAATAATCCAATGATATACTTTAAAACTTAAAGAATAAGAGGTCTCATCCCGAGCCAACTTATCATGATCATAGATATTATAACTTGGTGACTTTTCCAAAACTGCATACCACAACAAGGCAATGACTCAAGATTGTTGCAATCAAAAGACAAGGGGTCTCATCATGAGCCAGCTTATTCAGCAAAGTATAAATCAAGTGAGTGGCATTGTCATAATTTGGCTATCAAACCAAGGCATTGTTCTTTAAGGATTAAAATAAAATGAAAGAAATAAGTGTAGATATGGATTTCTCTTTGAAAATTGTATATTTCTCCAAGTGGGATACAGGATCATTGCTGGGTAATAGGTAATCCTGTCGAGGCTATAAACGCCTGCTGGCAGCAGTGGCTCTACCTACAACAAATGAGCATATTTAAAACTGATTTATAGAGAAGGCTTTGTTTTTATCTTTATAAACCAAGTAGTGACTGATGTAAATACAATGACTAGCTCCAGGAAGTAAATAAACAAAGTTGACATAGACAAAACAAACTATCATTGACGGCTGAAAAACATAGTGTATTTTATCTTTCTAAATAAAGTTTGATTTTCTAGAAAAAATCTATTTTGGAAGTTTAGGAAATTCAAAAAGAAAAGAAGAGATAATTGGTTCTTCCAAGTGAATCGCCAATTGTTGTGGCCAACAAGAACCCCCCTTCTTATTTAGTGTTATCACTAATACTAAATAAGTGGGGACCCTTATTCAAAAATTTAAAAAAATCGATTAATGCCTGTATTTCCTTTTTCAATAAAACTTACTATCATAAACTTAGGAGAATACCCTCAAACATCTAAAAAGACTTAAGTTTTATGGTAGGTTAAGAATAAAATCACTCCTTAAACACGTCGCATCGTAAAAAGGGTAAAGGATACCTTCTCACAAGCGGAATTCTAAAAATGCGAAATTGCGATGCAAAATCACACATCAATAAAACCTCATCGCATCGCATGCCTTAAACCTCACCTATGTTGAAGTTCCTTAAAACACCGATATGCGATGGCGCATTTCGCAGAAAACACATTAAAGAATGCTTGTCGCACGTAAAGGAACTATGATATTGCGATATTATGATCTCCGATATTGCGAAGAAAATCGCAAAATCGCCTTATCGCAGATCTACACGGCCCGTTTTTTGAGAAAGCTTTCTCCATAAACCGAGGCCTGGTTATGTGCATTTATGTTAATTAACGAGTTAGTTGGCAGTCATTAATGAAATATGGTTTTGATCTTATCAAGGAGCCAGTTCACGTAAGGTGATATCTTTTATATGTTTTTCGTATTTAAAGCTTTCCCATCACCTTTTCTTATCATCGTTCTCACCTCATTTGTAAACTGCAGGAGCGAAGAACAGAGAAGTATACAGAGCAGAGTTAAAGATATTATGGGAAAGAAGGGTAAAGCTCTCAGTACTGAAGATAAAGAGATGACTCCCTTGTACCCAGACACCACCTGCAACAAAGACGCTGGTGTCACTACTTGGGAAGGCATGTATAGTTTACTTGAGGAAGAAGATCCCAAGGTAATGGAGGTAACGACCACTGCAGGCTCACATGAGTCTTCTGAGGCATCGATTACAGATCTAGCATGTTCATTCTTACACAGGATAGCGGCAAGACCCAAAATTCTCCCGTATATAGACATGGTTAAAAAGAGTACTAAATAATGTTGATATCACGTATAAATAAATCAAAGCTCAGAACCAAGAACATATAAAACTATTCTCTCTACAAAATTTAAGCTTTATATCCTCTAACAAAACGCGCAAGAGGTGAAAATCGCATCAGGGAAGCCTGGATCAAGAAACGGAGGCATCGTCAGGAAAAACCCCTCGAGATGGAAAGCCTCAAATTTCTCAATCACCTGTAAGCGCAGGAATTTGCAAGGAAAAAGCGCTAAAAACGGAAAGTAAAATTGGAACTCAAAACTAGTAATATTTATCAGGTATATCACCAAGCGATATGTAGATATCTACCAAATGTGCAGTGTCTACAAACAAGTTGGGGACAGAAGGCTCAAGAAAAGGCAGAATCAATCCAAAAGTTAACCAAGTTGAATTGGGATTCTTACTAGGCGTACTTGGTAAAACCACACAACCAGTGCATGACTCTCAAATGTGTCATCAATTCTGCCGAGAAGATGGCGCCAGCTCTTACCAATTCCGTTTTCGCAGGACAGCTAAAATCAGAAGTCGGCCAGCCAACTCTCCTCAGGTAAATGCTGAACGCTTGCGACTTCAAGGAGCAGATACATAAATAGTTAGTTAGTAGTTTTAGTTTTAGATTTAGTTTTAGTTTTAGTTTTGCTTTATTTTTGCTTGAAATGAGGATGGTCATTTAAACCGCATCCTACATTTTTGTAATAATTATTTTTAGAATTAGTTAGTAGTATTTAAACCCTTCTCATGCATTTACAGAAGGGTCCAAAAATTTATCAAAAACTTGTCCTCAGAACATGCACTTTTGCACCCTCCAAGGAGGTTTTGATGAATGAATGGAATAGGATTTATTGATATATGCGTTTTAATATCTACTACTGATGTTGCACTTCTGTACTCTTAGTGGATGTTGGATTAAGAAGAAATAGATCATTATTACTGGAGCTCATGAGTAGAACTAGTTATAAATGGTACTTTTATTTCTTAACTCTTTCTGCTTATGTGTTATGGTGATATTCATGTTTAGTTATTTATATATGAATGCTTAAATGCTTGAGTTATCATTTGGCACTTTTGTACGGTGATAGCTATTTATTTATGCCTAGTATATGAATAGCTTACTATATGTTTTTCACAAGTGTTTCATCTAACTTTTTATATGAAATGGTTTATCTTTATTGAATTCTTTTCTCATAGTAGTTGAATGATCTTTATTACCAACTGTCATTTGAAATCATTTTAGATCGCATAAAGGAAAGATTACATCCCGGTTTAGTTTAGAATTAGATATTTTTGTTTATTAGATTACAATTGCATGTTGATAGATTAGATTTAGAATAAAGAAAGCATTTTACTTAGGAATCATTAGTTAAGAAATATCAATTCTCAACGCACATACACATATTGGGAAACTGGTCCCATATCCCTAGTTGGACCCACTATACCAAACGGAAAAGGAGCTTACCATGGTCCGGATCAAGTGGGTATCCCCTTTGTTGTAGACCCAATTTTCGGGGCTTCAACAGGACCTTAGACAATGGGAGCTAGTAAACCAGTATACTCTCCAATACTGATTTTACAAGTGTCTTCCTACCACCTATCAAAAACCACTTGTAGCACCAGTTGTTAATGCCTCGCACACTACGTTTAAGAAGCCAATTCTAGTCTTCAACCAAGTAACAATTAGGCTTGAGTCGATAACCGAGATAGGTAAGTCATTGCTCCAAAGATGCCATTTTGAATGGGAGAAAGATGATAATCCTCTCGAAGATAGCAGTTGTGGCATTGTACATATAAAAGTAGGACTTACCTTGGTTGATCAACATTCTAGTGGCTGTAAAAAAGGAGTCAAAAATAGAGTTGAAGATCTTGCATTCTCTAATTGATCCCTCTCCAAAGATCAAGACATTATCCACAAAGAGAAAATGAGTAAGAGCTATGTTTTTTGAAATCTTAAAACCCTTCAAGGAACCATTAGACTTGGCCATAGATATCATCCCACTTAAACCTTCAATAAAAAGAATAAATAACAGCGAAGACAGGGAACATCCCTGTCGCAGACCCCTAGAGGCTGAAAATAAGGCAAAAGGTGAACCACTAACTAGGACTGCAAAATTAACAAAGGAAATACAACACATAATTGAGTTTGTTACTTGAAATTCAAAGAAAACATCTAATAGGAGTCCTAGAAAACCCCAATTTACCCTATCATATGTTTTTACCAAATCCACCTTTTTTTTTTTGTAAATCAGCAGTTTTATATTAATTCATAAAATACATAGGATACAAAAAGGTCTGCACGCACAGACAAAGCCAAAACATTCCCGCATGCTCAAAATGACTATAAGGAGTTGAAACTTCATCTACTAAACCCGAGGCTAACCATGCAGGGCTGCCTAAAGAGGGGTTAAAATCAGAAAAAACCACCACCCTGGGCTGTTGGACAGTAGTTCCAAAAAGAAAGAGGGCTTGGAGGACCTCTATAGCTACGACAGAGAGATACAAAACTAAAAGAGAAACAGGAACATAGAAGCTATTACAGCTTCAAAATCACATAGTTTGTGTTGGGCGCACTTGGGTCGGCCATTACGGTCAAATTCTCAGGCTACGGAATCCTCTAAGGAGTGGGGCGCTTCACCTGGCTGGTGTCAGTTGCCTCCTCCGGTACTTCCATCGCAGCCCTGGATCCCTGACGAGTAGAGAGCCTGAGGATACTGATGAGGACACTCAGCTTTTTCGAAAGGATTCTGACTTCCTGAGTTAGGGCACTGAAATTGAATTCCATGGCATCAAGCTTAGCCAAATTCTCTGTAGAAACAAGAGAGATGGCCTGGTGAGCTCTTTTAATATCTTTAGCCTACGCACTGAGCGCTTTGGCCAGCATAGTTTTCATTCTCCACATTTCTCCTTGGGTTCGAACAAATTCCGTCTCCAGAGCTTGCGTGCCCAAACGTTCTTCCTCCTCTGTAACCGTGGCTTCGAGCTCCTTGATTTTGCGTTTTTATTTCTGAGTGGTTCTGGTTTCATAGGCCTCCTGGGCTTTCTGCATGTCCCAGATAGCATAAAAATTCCTACTACCCTCACATACCATAATGTTATTGCAAGTCGAGGAAACACTGAAAATCCTAGCAGCACTGCAATTGCTAAGAAGCGAGCCAGGAGAGAGTCGTGTTCTGATCTTCTGGTTGGATGCCTTAGATATAGTTGAGGGTGGGAGGGTCTGGCGTGGGATCTCCCACTTCGCCGTCGAAGATATGTTGTTCCTGCCATAATAACTACCATTCTGATTTGCCACCACCTGCTCATGATGCATATCCAGAGCCTTAATTACGCCACGCTTGAGGCTATTGTTTGATAGCCATGTGTCCTCCCCTTCGTATTGATGATGGCACCGAACATATTTTTTGTTGATTTCCCTCCTCGATCGATGAACTTTGTACTTATGTATGATTTCCCACTCTTCCTCATGAACTCCATGGGCCTATCACCCGTTATTCCTACATTCAGCTATCTTCATTCGCTACTAAGGCGTGACCCCTCGTACTACCACACCCCTCCTCACCATAATGGATGTCTTGTCTCGAAAGATGTAAAACTTATCCCGAAGTTTTGTGCATGTGACATCATGTCAGCAGGTGTCCGGGTAGGTGAAGTGGTGATCGATCCTGTAGTTGGCCAAAGAATCAGCCACCACGTTTGTCGTTCTTCTTACTACTTGTAGGATGATTTTGTCAAGGCTTGAGAGGTGCTCTTCTATGAGCTCTGTGACCTTGGCCAACCTCCAATGCTTCATTACCTTACTCAGTTTCGACCCCGTCTACATTCTCCTTGTGGCATTGATAGCCAAAAGAGAATCCCCTTCCACCATTGTAGCTTCTGTTCCCAGACGAATTAGAATTCGTAACCCTTGTTCCAGAGCCATGAATTCCATCTCATTGTTGGTGCCTTCACCCAACGATTGACTGAAAATATGTTGAATTTCCCCTTTGTAATCTCGGAGGACACCTCCTATACCTGCCGGACCAGGATTTCCACGAGAAGCCCCGTCAAAGCTGAGTTTGTGAAACCCTGCTGGTGGTGGTGACCAAACATTCATGGAGGGGCCTTGTTGTTGTCGTGATTTAGAAGAAACAAAGATTGAACCTGTCTCAATTCCAAATGCCAGCAAAATTTGTAAGTCAGTCACTAAGAAATCCTTGTTCTGTTCTGCTTTCCATCTGGTAAGAACTGTTTCCCTCATGTTTTGTAATATTGTGGCTTTAATAAACTCTATGGTTTTAGCTTCATTTTGAAACACTCTTCTGTTTGGTTCTTTCCATACCGTCCACACTAGAAACCCAGGGATTAATTGTTGGCATTATGACACAGTTTTAGCGCTATGACATAGGTGTTGTACTTGATGGAAACTCACTCAAATGACAGATCACAGTTCAGGCTCTCAGAATGAAAGAAAAAGAGATATACACAGGTTCCTCTTAACCAAGTTGCATATACACATGGGTTAGACGATAAAAAGACACGTATATGTATGCACGCACTTTCATGCAAGGAAAAGCACGTACTTGTGGGAAAACTTGGTTTTTGGTCCTTGGTATTTGGACCTATGGTTTTCGGACCATGGTATCTCGTCCGAAGTGTTGATCCCAGGTATTGGTTCTAAGTGGTTTTGGACCATGGTATTGAGTAAGGCCTAAGACTATAAAAGGGGAAGGAGATCATTAGGCAAAGGTATTCACTCTAGCACTGAATATCTAATGAAGAGCAAGATCTAGAATACTAGTCATTGGGTTATGGTGCATAGCTGGATCTGAATCAAGGAGGAACCTGAGCACAAGGAGAAGGATAAGTTCTATTGATGGGTCAAGATCCTAAGGCTTGAAGACAAGTATCTTTGTGTGATTTTGATCTATTATATTTGGTGCATGACTTGATCTATAAATCTGATAATCTAGGTATTACTAATGTCTGAATAACTGAAAAGGGTAAGATTAGCTTTTATAGATCTGTACGCAGGTTCAACGAAGAAAAGGCACGTATACACGCTGGTTCGGTAATTAAAAATTGCGTATACGCATGTTGGCCTTATTACAGAAGTGTATCCATGCATGTTCTACATATTGAAGTAGCGTACGTCTCATGAAATATGTTTTAGCTACTTCTGCAGTGTTCTGGTTTCAGGATTGGTTTCTGGTCATTATTACTGTATTCTGGTTACAGTTTTCAGAGAAGTAATTGTTTGATTCAGTTTGATTGGAGCAAAGGAGATTGGTTGATGCAGATATATTTGATGTTTGATTGATTTTATTCATGGATCCAGTCTGAAAATTTATGAAACATGGTCCCTAGAAGAAAAGAGAATGTTGTAGCCTTCTGTAGGTCAACACCTACATACTAGTACATCAGCTAGTACAAGAGCTAAGGGGGTTATAGCTCCCTTCCAGGAGAAGCTGGAGAACGAGAGAAGGTTGTAGCCTTCTGCAGGTAGAAGCCTGCATACTGGTATAATACTACACCAGTACAGAAACATTGTAAAAGGAAGTTTCTAATTGAAAGAAGATAGAGACGTATTGCAGCAGGTGGTTTTCACCCACATTGGGTTTCCACCTTATATCTTGTGTTCTTGTGTGTGACTGTCTACTCTGTTTTACTGTTCTTGGTTACTGTTTATATGGTTCTGACACACAGATTAATGATCAACATCTGAAGAATAAATTAAATTATAAATCTGCAGGTTATACGCGAGTTTCCTTAATTACAATTGCGTATATACGCAGTTTTCACTAACTGAAGTAGCGTATACAAATCTGATTATGAAATGAAAAATAATTGACTTGATAATACTGATTCACCTCCCCTCTTAGTATTATTTCCAACAATTGGAATCAGAGCAGGTCCTTCAGAAGAAGCTTGATCGCTTGAAGGAAGATCTATCATCATGAGCAACTACAAAAAGGAGGCATCTATCAAGCCACCAATCTTTGATGGGAGCAACTTCGTCTAGTGGAAGGTAAGAATCACAGCCTATCTTCAATCTTATGGTACACAAGTTTGGGATATCGTGGAAGCAGGATACACATTTTCATCAGCAACTCCTACAGACACAGCTAGTAAGAAGCAGTATGAAACAAATGCAAAGGTTGTCAATACTCTATTGGGGAGTTTATCTCAATCAGAATTTGTCAAGGTTATGCAGCTCAAAACCGCAAAAGAAATATGGGACAAGATCGTTCTAAGCTATAAAGGAGATGATTAGGTAAAACGTGCAAAACTACAAACTCTTAGAATTCAATATGAAAATCTCAGAATGCACAATGATGAAAGTGTGGCTAATTATTTCTTACGAATAGATGAGATTGTTAATCGCATGAAAAACTTGGGTGAAGAGATAAAAGAAGTTACTTTGGTTGAAAAGGTTCTAAGATCTTTGTCTTCTAAATTTGAATCAAAAGTTTCTACCATAGAAGAAAAGCAGAATCTACAGAGCATTACCATGTCACAGCTCCACGGAATCCTAACTGCCTTCGAAATGAGAAAAGCGGGACCATTAGACATGAGAGAAGTTGCATTCAAAGCCTTAGGAAAAGGAGAATATAATGAGTCAGGACATATGTCAGAAGGAGAGGAAGAATCAAACTTTGTCGAGAACCTTCAACGAGGTTCTGGAAGATTCATAGGTAAGCTACCTTTTAAATGCTTTGCTTGTGCAAGAGTCGGTCACTATGCAGCCAAGTGTCCTCATAAAGATAAGCTTGACAAAGGTAAGGAACCAGTTAGATGGAACAGAAAACAGAATGTAAGTAAGAAGAGATATTATACACATGAAGACAGTGATGGATTTTCAAATAGTGATGAAGATGAACAATGTA
>APFE031555415.1:27288-43588 GCA_000404065.3 Pinus taeda
TTTCTTGGATGCTATAGATGAAGAAGGTCTTTATGAAGAAATTTCTAAACTTAAAATTTGTTTAGAAGAAAAGAATATGATTATAGATACTCTAACATTCCAACTTGTTGAAAGGGGAAAACACAATGAAAAGTTAGAATGTGAAATTGTGGGACTTAGAAAAGATATTGAGAAAAAAAAAGCTCTTAATCTTAGATTTGCTAAAGGATCTGAAACTTTAGATGAGATTATCAAAGTGCAACGTTCTCCTCTAATTAAGACAGGTGTTGGATATACTAAAGAAGCATCTCAAGCACAGAAGCCATCCACCTCCAAAAGTTATCTTGATGCAGCAAGGAGAAGTGAACAGATCGACAATCGACAACAAAGGCATAAAGCAGATCACCAGGTAAATCAGGGACAATTTACTTCAAGGATGAACAAAGATCACCAAATAAATCGAGGGCAGTCTACTTCAAGGATGAATAGAAGCTACAACCAACCGCAGGTAAATCATTCTCAATTTACCTCAAGAATGGATGTCAATGGAAACTACAATCATTTGGTCGGTAGGTTTGATAATCACAGGAATTTCTTCAATGGAAAATGTTTATCTTCTCATAACTTTGGACACAAAGCTGCTCAATGTGTTGCCTACAAGACCATCATGACTAGAGAAGCACAAAAACAAAGGAGTATGACTGGGATCATGAAAAGGACCTACAATAGCTTTTCTGCTCTTGAAAATGAAATAGAATGTTCTATTTGTAACAACTTTGGTCATGAAGATTCTGAATACAGGAGTAGGTTTTGACAAACAACTCAGAAGGAGCAAGCTTCAATGAGTCCCAAAACATGGAGAAAGAAAGAACCCCAACCAGAAAGATGTGGTATAGCCTTATATGGAGAAGGGTAGGAAAATCAGTGGTATATCGACAGTGGATGCTCGAAACATATGACAGGTGATAAAGAAAATCTTCAGTCATATAATGCCTTAGAAAATGAAAGGAATGTCTCATTTGGAAATGACACCCCTACTCTCATAAAAGGTAAAGGTCTTGTTCTTTTGAAAGAAAAGGTCAAAGTTGGAAATGTTAGGTATGTTGATGGCTTAAAGCATAATCTATTGAGTGTAAGTCAAATGTATGATGAAGGAGTTGAGGTAATATTTTGGTCAAATGGATGTATTGTTCATAAGCTTGATACAAGAGAAACAATGATCAAAGGCATGAGAACTCCAAATAATTTATACATACTCAAAGGAGGAAAACAACAATGCTATCTAAGCAAGAATGATGAACATTGGCTATGGCATAGAAGACTGGGGCATCTAAGCTTCTCTCAGATAAGGAAAGCATGCAAATATCAGGCGGTTTGTGATCTCCCTGACATCATAATTCCAGACAATACAATATGCAAATCATGTCAGTTTGGTAAGAAAACCATAACTAATTTCCGTGAGAAGGAAGGATCAGCTAGTAGGCCACTTGAACTTGTCCATACTGATTTATGTGGTCCATCAAGGAAAAAGTCACCTTGTGGAGAGGAATACTTTATATTGTTCATTGATGACTTTTCCAGGATGTGTCGGATAGTGTTAGCCTCCTGCTGCAGCAGGTTATTCATCTTTCATGATCGACATTTTTACATGCCAAATATGTCGTACAATGCATATTGCAATGCTCCATATTTTCTAAGAAAAAGGCCAAGGAAGGATGCCATGAGAGTGTGCTAGTCTAAGTGCCTCTGTTGTATTCCAATTTTGATGAGTTATTCCATTTTTTGAAGAATTTTCAGTTAAAAGGGAAAGCCAAATAGCTTAATCTTGGATTCCCTAGGTTTAAATTGCTTGTTTTAGAAGATAGAGAATGAATATCTGTCCAAAACTATTTAATCTTGGCAGATCTTAGCTAGGTAGAGAAACAAGGGTGCTTAACAGCTTAATGTGAGCCCCTGAAAGCTATAAGGGCAGATTTAGATAGGAGGATAGCCAAAAGAAAAGTTGAAAAGCTGGGTTTGCTAGTTCAAGTGCACCCAAACCAAAAAGAAGAGAAAATGCTAGGTAAGTAGGTTGGGTAGGTAGTTTTTTGGTTGTAGAATCAATGATTGTGATCAGTTTCATGTTTTCAAGTGTTATATCTATTCAAATCACAATTGCAAGGCAAAAATCCATTTGGAGCAACTCAAGCGAGGCATGTCTAACTCCCCCTTCTTCATCTTCACCAAATCATTCACTAACTTCCCCAAAGAGGTCAAGATCTGCTTGATAGCTCTTAAATCCATCATGTTTCATATCATTTCCCTTAGTAAATATTTGCTTTACTTAAGAAGTGTTCATATGTCCTCTACAAAGTTCTATCTCCCCTTTTAAGCCTAAGATCTCTAAACTTAGCGCTTTCTTATCACAATCCATATTAACATCTAACCCTATTATCTAGCTCGCTAAATCATTTCCCCTACCCCTATTCTACAAGATACTATATAAAAACCCCAAAAAACACTAAATATTCCTCCCCTTGGCAACCATAGCCAAATACTAAAAGTCGGGAAACACTAGGTCCATTTGGGACCCATTGTTAGCCACTCCACGTCCATTATCCTTGGGATTTATTTAACTTCTGGTTAAATAAATAACCATACTAAACCCCCCCACACATAAAACCATACCATTAGCCTCCGCGCATACATATTATTATGGATTTCATTTAAACACTTGGTTGAACAAAAAACTATACTCCCATGCCAAAACACATTAAACCCAAAACCTAAAGTCTAAAACCCACCCGAAGCCGTGAATAATTAACCTTTATCGGGTGCACCTTTCCACTAAACCCCGATCATGTTGCCCTCCCATTCACTGTAGGATCAGCCCTCCCAGATCCAACGGCCCTAATGAATATCGGGTGCCCCTTCACAACGGTGCGATAGTACCCAATGGTCGACGGTTTCACCGTCGTACACCGGGACAACTGTCGGCCGCCTATTGCATCGGGCCGCCCCTGACACTTACCACTCCCGTACCAAAAGAAGTTCGATGCAAACCACTTATCACCCTCCCCGCTTGCCTATGTCACCACATGACGTTGCCGCCACGTCGCCTACCACTGTGCTGTACTTGCGCCATGTCAACTGCTGACGTCATCACCCTGCCACCGTTTCATGCTGACATCATCATCCACGTCACCCCATTGACGTCATCCACCGTACTGGGTCCCACCTCTGACGTCATGCTGATGTCACCTGCCAAAAAGGTGCGAAAGGCAAAAATCGCAGCAAAGGATGCCCGGAATGAAAAAATGAGGCAGTTTTCGATGCGCGATTAGCGCTAATCGCGCATCGCTAAGGAAAAAGGGCCAAAATGGAAAGCCTCATCCGGCGTGTGGTTTACAGTAGTCATTTTTTGTCGAAAAGAGATAAAAAGGGCGATTTAACAGTTTAAAGAAGATTAGCAGAGAAAGAGAGTCCCGATCCAAGTGTTAAAGAGTATCAAAGGAAAGATAAAGCCCAAATTCAATCAAAGAGTATCAGTGTTCCGACAAAGTGTATCAGTCATCAATATCAGTGGAGAAACTAAACATAAAAGCAGAGGAGCATTAAAGACCATCCAAACAAAGTCAATGAATACCATAACAGAGTTAAAGGCAATTAAAGCCGAGTCATATCAGATTTAATACGATCCAAAGCCACTCAGCAGCTTCAGAACCGCCTAAGGAGGCAATTCAAGTGATTTAAAGCCTAGAATTTGCAAAAACAGTGTATGAAGACACATGAAGGCGGCGCTGCAAAGCTTAAAGCACAGTTATTGTAGAAGCAGTGCATCGAGCCACAAAGGACACCATATTAATTCATTTTGATCTGGCTGCCTCCAGCGCGGCTCAATAGATATTTACTTGCATTTAATTTCAGCACAAGTTTAGGTTTAAAAATCTTTTTTCCTGCAGACCTATTTAGGTTAGCTGTAATAAATACTTTTGGATATTTGCCCTATATAAACAACCCTAATTCATTATTTATAGGGTTGTTGTTGTTTGGTTGATCTGTGAATGCACTCTAGGAGAGACTCGCTCTATATCTGATATGTTTTACTTAATCAAAGATTGTTGAAAGCTTGGAGAATGGACTGTTTGATGTGTTGTTAATGTCTCTGAATAGTGAATGAGGGAAATCTTGTGTTGTTTTATGAATCAATAAGTATTCCTTACCTTTGTTATTTCAATTTCACATATGCTCAAGTCACAAAACAAAAGTCTGGTTTAGAATTTGCCTACCTACACTCTATGCTCAGTTTCTATGGCTTCTTAATGTTTTCCTCTTGATTTAGGCATAAATATGGATTCCTTATGGCTCATATTTTCTCTAATTCACATATGAATGATTTTTATTTAGGAATTCTTAGCTACTCCTAAATAAGGCTCGTTCATCTTCCCTCTGCTAACCTGATTGAGAGATTCTTCGTTGCCTCTCATTTCTTAGCTTGCAATCCATCTCCATTTAAGCTCAAGTATTGTTTCATGAACATCTACCTTGCCCCTTTTTCCTCTTGTGACCAAGAAAACGCACCAGCAGTCTTACTCCATGACTCCATGCCCAATGGTTTGGAGCTTGTCACACTATGCATTGCCTCTCTACTTGAAAGCATCTGCCTTCCACCCAAACACAAACAAAACCCCTTAAACCCAATAACTAGCCTAAAATCATCATCAACAAAGCTAAAATCATTAAGAGAGAGCCCTCTCTGATTGCAGGTGGGCTAGAACCTGTAATCCAAAGATTGGTTTGTGGTTACCTCGGTCGTATCCCTTTCAGGAGCTTAGGGACAACCTGAATGATAACAGATAGGACTTGTGAAGCATAAAGATGAAGCCTTCGAAAAGTTCAAAGCTTTCAAAACCTTGGTTGAAAATGAATCAGATCGCAGAATCAAATGCCTCAGGTCTAATCGAGGAGGGGAATTTACCTCGGATGAATTTTTCAATTTTTGTGAAGAACATGGAATAAGAAGAGAATTCTCTACTGCAAGGACTCCTCAGCAAAATGGAGTAGTGGAAATGATGAAAAAAACGGTTCAACAAATGGCTCATGCTATGCTTGATGAGTCTAGAACTCCCACAACCTTCTGAGGTGAAGCTGCATTTGCTGACGTTACTATTCTCAACAAAACAAACATCCGGGTGAATAGAACTAAAATTCCTCATGAACTGTGGTATGGTAAGTAAAATTTTGGAAGCAAATGTTACATCAAAAGGACTGATGAAAACCTTGGCAAGTTTGAACCTAGAGCAGATGAAGGCATTCTTCTTGGTTACTCTTCCCGAAGTAAAGGATATAAGTGTTACAATAAAAGACTTGGAAAATTTGTTGAAAGTATTGATGTAGTGGTTGATGAAATAGGAAACAATCCAAGGTAGGTAAAATCCGAAGATTTCGAAAATGATGAGGACTATCCTTCAACATCAAATCAGACTAATGATGAAGAAGAAACCTATGAGGCACTAGAAGAATAGATAAGGGTAGAAGAAAAGACTCCATCCAGGTACGTCCAGAAGAATCATCCAGAGACTCAAATTTTGGGGCAGAAAGAGGCAGGTGTACAAACAAGAAGAACTATTTTAGAAGCTTCAAGCTATCTAGCGTTGCTTTCATCCATTGAACCACAAATTGTAAGTGAAGCATGCAAAGATGAATGTTGGGTCAAGGCCATGAATGAAGAACTTGAGAAGATTAAAAAGAATAACACTTGGGAGTTAGTTCTTAGACCAAATGATAAGAATGTCATAGGGACAAAATGGATATTCAAAAACAAGCTAAATAAAAATGGAGAGGTTATTAGAAACAAGGCAAAACTTGTTTGTAAAGGGTATGCTCAACAAGAAGGTATAGACTTTGAAGAAACTTTTGCACCAATTTCCAGACTTGAAGTGATAAGAATGTTTCTTGCTCTCAGAAGTTCAAAGTATATCAAATGGACGTAAAATCTGCCTTTCTGAATGGAGACTTGGAAGAAGAAGTGTATATTGAGCAACCGGATGGGTTTGTCCTTGGAAATGATCCAAAACTTGTATGTAGACTCAAAAAGGCTCTCAATGGCCTTAAACAGGCTCCAAGGGCTTGGTATTATCATTTGGATAAGTACCTCCATCAACAAGATTTTTCAAAGGGATCAATAGATAGCAATCTATATATAAAAATTGACAATGATAAGTTGCTAATACTTGTTGTGTATGTTGATGATATCATCTTTGGTAGCAATGAAGAAGACATGAGTCAAAACTTTGCCTTGGTGATGCAAAAAGAATTTGAAATGTCCCTCCTTGGTGAGCTCACATACTTTAATGGTTTACAAGTCCAACAAAACAAAGACGGTACTTTTCTATCACAAACCAAGTACCTCAAGCAGATCTTGAAGAAATATGGGATGGAGGATTCGAAACTAGTATGTACCCCATGGTAACAGGATGTAGCCTCAGCACAAATGATGAATCAACAACAGTACATCAACCAACCTATGGATCCATGATTGGTAGTATGCTCTATCTAACAGGTACTCGACCAGACATCATGCATGCAGTGGGAATAGTTGAAAGATTTCAGGCAAATCCCAAGGAAACTCATCTTCAGGCAGTTAAAAGAATTTTCAAGTATCTTCAAAAAACTCAAAACTATGGCTTATAGTATCCTAGAGATACAGATCTCACACTTCATGCATATACAGATGCAAATTGGGCAGGAAGCTTGGATCACAGAAAAAGCACTAGTGGTGGTGCATTCATTATGGGTTCCAGATTAGTATCTTGGTTCAGCAAGAAACAAAGCTCAATTGCATTATCTATAGCTAAAGAAGAATATGTGGCTGCTGCATCTTGCTGCACACAACTCCTTTGGATGATGCAAACTTTGCAAGACATTCAAATCACTTGTACTCCACCTATCTCCATTTTATGTGATATTACAAGTGCAATCAATATTTCAAAGAATCTAGTCATGCATTCGAAGACCAAGCACATACCTATCAAATATCATTTTCTTCAGGAACAAGTGCTTGAACAAAAGGTCAAATTGGATTATGTTCCCTCCAAGGAACAGGTTGCTAATATATTCACCAAACCACTACCCAAGGAGACATTTGAATACCTCAGACAGAAGCTGGGAGTAGTTGATGCATCATCTTGCTGTTGAAATTATCTGTTTCAAAGAACAATGATTGTACGTGAGTTTGATAAAGCGTATCCGCGTACATACACTGGTTTCTGTGGATACAGTCATGTATATGTTGGATAGAAGGAAATCAGTGGGCTAGACTCAGGATGAAAAGAGTCTGATATGGGTCTGACAGAGACCATCTAGCACAAGTTCAAGGGGAGCATATACTGCATTCTTGGCATTATCTTAGAAGATATTGGTTCAATTTCATAGTTGTTTTTGGTTTCAGGTGGAACAGGTCTTCAGCAAGAACATGGTTGCTGGTCTGAATGATAATTGGCAGATGTTGCTGATGACTATCATAGTCTTGTTGTAGATATTTCGTCTCTATGTCATGTATTTCTTTTCTTATCAAGGTCATGTAATGGCCTACTTTGGTTTCCCCACTATGCATGGGATGGATGATGTAATGTTCTTGTTTTATCATGTGTAAGCTTTTGGTGTATCCCCACTTGGTTAGGTGGATGAGTAAATATTGTTATATCCCTGCTTGGTTGGGAGATGGATGTATGTATGAGTCTTTGGTGATAGCAAGGTCATTTATGATGTATAAAGTCATGTTTCTTCTTGTAGAACATCTTCTTGCAGAGTTTGCCTACAGTCAGGGGGAGCATGGACAACACAGCAGAGCAGAGATTTCAGCATGTACTCAGGAGGAGCATAACCCTTTGCACTTGATGACAAAGGGGGAGAATGAATTTGAGTGACTTGGGGTTGCCATTAAGTCCAAAGGGGGAGATTGTTGGAATTATGACACAGTTTTAGCGCTATGACACAGGTGTTGTACTTGATGGAAACTCACTCAAATAACAGATCACAGTTCAGGCTCTCAGAATGAAAGAAAAAGAGATATACGCAGGTTCCTCTTAACCAAGTCGCGTATACACGCGGATTAGACGATAAAAAGACGCGTATATGTATGCACGCACTTTCATGCAAGGAAAAGCATGTACTTGTTGGAAAAATTGGTTTTTGGTCCTTGGTATTTGGACCTATGGTTTTGGGACCATGGTATCTCATCCAAAGTGTTGATCCCAGGTATTTGGACCCAAGTATTGGTTCTAAGTGGTTTTGGACCATGGTATTGAGTAAGGCCTAAGACTATAAAAGGGGAAGGAGATCATTAGGCAAAGGTATTCACTCTAGCATTGAATATCTAATGAAGAGCAAGATCTAGAATACTGGTCATTGGGTTATGGTGCATAGTTGGATCTGAATCAAGGAGGAACCTGAGTGCAAGGAGAAGGATAAGTTCTATTGATGGGTCAAGATCCTAAGGCTTGAAGAGAAGTATCTTTCTGTGATTTTGATTTGTTATGTTTGGCGCATGACTTGATCTATAAATCTTATAATCTGGGTATTACTAATGTCTGAATAACTAAAAAGGGTAAGATTATCTTTTATAGATCTATATGCAGGTTCAGCAAAGAAAAGGCGCGTATACACGATGGTTTTGTAATTCAAAATTGCGTATACATAGGTTGCCCTTATTACAAAAGCATATGCACGTAGGTTCTACATATTAAAGTGGCGTACATCTCATCAAATATGTTTTAGCTACTCCTGCAGTGTTCTGGTTTCAGGATTGGTTTCTGGTTACTGTTACTATATTCTAGTTACAGTTTTCAGAGAAGTTATTGTTTGATTCAGTTTGATTGGAGCAAAGGAGATTGTTTGATGCAAATATATTTGATATTTTATTGATGTTATTCATGGATCCAGTCTGAAAATTTATGAAACATGGTCCCTGGAAGAAAAGAGAACGTTGTAGCCTTCTGTAGGTCAGCGCCTACGTACTAGTATATCAGCTACTACAAGAGCTAAGGGGGTTGTAGCTCCCTTCCAAGAGAAGCTGGAGAACGAGAGAAGGTTGTAGCCTTCTGCAAGTAGAAGCCTGTGTACTGGTATAAGACTGCACTAGTACAGAAACATTGTGAAAGGAAGTTTCTAATTGAAAGAAGATAGAGACGAATTGCAGCAGGTGGTTTTCACCCACATTGGGTTTCCACCTTATATCTTGTGTTCTTGTGTGTGACTGTCTACTCTGTTTTATTGTTCCTGGTTATTGTTTATATGGTTCTGACACACAGATTAATGATCAACATCTGAAGGATAAATTAAATTATAAGTTTGCAAGTTATACGCGAGTTTCCTTAATTACAGTTGTGTATATACGCAGTTTTCACTAACTGAAGTAGTGTATACAAATCTGATTATGAAATGAAAAATAATTGACTTGATAATATTGATTCACCCCCCCTCTTAGTATTATTTCCAACGATTGGAATCAGAGCAAGTCCGTCAGAAGAAGCTTGATCGCTTGAAGGAAGATATATCATCATGAGTAACTACGAAAAGGAGGCATCTATCAGGCCACCAATCTTTGATGGGAGCAACTTCGTCTATTGGAAGGTAAGAATCACAGCCTATCTCCAATCTTGTGGTACAGAAGTTTGGGATATCATGGAAGCATGATACACATTTCCATCAGCAACTGCTACAGACACGGCTGGTAAGAAGCAGTATGAAACAAATCCAAAGGCTGTCAATACTCTATTGGGGAGTTTATCTCAATCAGAATTCGTCAAGGTTATGCAGCTCAAAACCGCAAAAAAAATATGGGACAAGATCGTTCTGAGCTATGAAGGAGGTCATCAGGTAAAACATGCAAAACTACAAACTCTTAGAATTCAATATGAAAATCTCATAATACACAATGATGAAAGTGTGGCTAATTATTTCTTACGAATAGATGAGATCGTTAATCGCATGATAAACTTGGGTGAAGAGATAAAAGAAGTTACTTTGGTTGACAAGGTTCTAAGATATTTGTCTTCTAAATTTGAATCAAAAGTTTCTACCATAGAAGAAAAGCAGAATCTACAGAGCATTACCATGTCACAGCTGCACAGAATCCTAACTGCCTTCGAAATGAGAAAAGGGGGACCATTAGACATGAGAGAAGCTGCATTCAAAGCCTTAGTAAAAGGAGAATACAATGAGTCAGGACATATGTCAGAAGGAGAGGAAGAATCAAACTTTGTCAAGAACCTTCAATGGGGTTCTAGAAGATTCAGAGGTAAGCTACCTTTTAAATGCTTTGCTTGTGGAAGAGTTGGTCACTATGCAGCCAAGTGTCCTCATAAAGATAAGCTTGACAAAGGTAAGGAACCAGTTATATGGAACAGAAAACAGAATGTAAGTAAGAAGAGCTATTATACACATGAAGACAGTGATGGATTTTCAAATAGTGATGAAGATGAACAATGTAATGATTATAGACTTTTGATGGCTTTTGAAGATGATGATTTCTTGGATGCTATAGATGAAGAAGGTCCTTATGAAGAAATTTCTAAACTTAAAATTTGTTTGGAGGAAAAAAATATGATTATAGATACTCTGACATTCCAACTTGCTGAAAGGGAAAAACACAATGAAAAGTTAGAATGTGAAATTGTGGGACTTAGAAAAGATATTGAGAAAAAAAAAGCTCTTAATCTTAGATTTGCTAAAGGATCTGAAACTTTAGATGAGATTATCAAGGTGCAGCATTCTCCTCTAATCAAGACAGTTCTTGGATATACTGAAGAAGCATCTCAGGCATAGAAGCCATCCACCTCCAAAAGTTATCTTGATGCAGCAAGGAGAAGTGAACAGATCGACAATCGATAACAAAGGCATAAAGCAAATCACTAGGTAATTCAGGGACAATTTACTTCAAGGATGAACAGAGATCACCAAATAAATTGGGGGCAATCTACTTCAAGGATGAATAGAAGCTACAACCAACCACAGGTAAATCATTGTCAATTTACCTCAAGAATGGATGTCAATAGAAACTACAATCATTTGGTCGGTAGGTTTGATAATCGCAGGAATTTCTTCAATGGCTAATGTTTCTCTTGTCATAACTTTGGACACAAAGCTGCTCAATGTGTTGCCTACAAGACCATGATGACTAGAGAAGTACAAAAACAAAAGAGTATAACTCGGATCATGAAAAGGACCTACAATAACTTTTCTGCTCTTGAAAATGAAATAGAATGTTCTATTTGTAACAACTTCGGTCATGAATATTCTGATTGCAGGAGCAGGTTTCAGCAAACAACTCAGAAGGAGCAAGCTTCATTGAGTCCCAAAACATGGAGAATGAAAGAACCGCAACCAGAAAGATGTGGTATAGCCTTATATGTGGAAGGGCAGGAAAATCAGTGGTACATCGACAGTGGATGCTCGAAACATATGATAGGTGATAAAGAAAATCTTCAGTCATATAGTGGCTTAGAAAAGGAGAGGAAGGTCTCATTTGGAAATGACACCCCTGCTCTCATAAAAGGTAAAGGTTTTGTCCTTTTGAAAGAAAAGGTCAAAGCTGGAAATGTTATGTATGTTGATGGCTTAAAGCATAATCTATTGAGTGTCAGGTCAATGTGTGACAAGGAAATGAGGTAATATTTCGATCAAATGGATGTATTGTTTGTGAGCTTGATACAGGAGAAACAATGATCAAAGGCATAAGAACTCCAAATAATTTATACATACTCAAAGGAGGACAACAACAATGCTATCTAAGAAAGAATGATGAACACTAGCTATGGCACAGAAGACTGGGGCATCTAAGATTCTCCCAGATAAGGAAAGCATGCAAATATCAAGCGGTTCGTGATCTCCCTAACATCAGAATTCCAGACAATACAATATGAAAATCATGTCAGTTTGGTAAGCAAACCAGAACTAATTTCCCTGAGAAAGAAGGATTAGCTAGTAGGCCACTTGAACTTGTCCATACTAATTTATGTGGTCCATCAAGGAAAAATTCACCTCGTGGATAGGAATACTTTATATTGTTCATTGATGACTTTTCCAGGATGTGTTGGATAAGACTTGTGAAGCATAAATATGAAGCCTTCGAAAAGTTCAAAGCTTTCAAAGCCTTGGTTGAAATGAATCAAATCGCAGAATCAAAAGCCTCAGATCTGATCAAGGAGGGGAATTTACCTCGGATGAATTTTTCAATTTTTGTGAAGAACATGGAATAAGAAGAGAATTCTCTACCGCAAGGACTCCTCGGCAAAATGGAGTAGTGGAAAGGATGAACAGAACGGTTCAACAAATGGCTCGTGTTATGCTTGATGAGTTTGTAACTCCCGCAACCTTCTGAGGTGAAGTTGCATTTGCTGCCTTTACTATTCTCAACAAAACAAACGTCCGGGTGAACAACACTCAAAGTCCTCATGAACTGTGGTATGGTAAGACTCCTACAATTAAATACTTCAAAATTTTTGGAAGCAAATGTTACATCAAAAGGATTGATGAAAACCTTGGCAAGTTTGAACCTAGAGCATATGAAAGAATTCTTCTTGGTTACCCTTCCCGAAGTAAAGGATATAAGTGTTACAATAAAAGACTTGGAAAAATTGTTGAAAGTATTGATGTAGTGGTTGATGAAGCAGGAAACAATCCAAGGAAAGTAAAATCCGAAGATTTCGAAAACCATGAGGACTATCCTTCAACATCAAATCAGACTAATGATGAAGAAGAAACCTATGAGGCACTAGAAGAACAGATAAGGGTAGAAGAAAAGACTCCATCTAGGTACATCCAGAAGAATCATCCAGAGACTCAAATTTTGGGGCAGAAAGAGGCAGGTGTACAAACAAGAAGAACTATTTCAGAAGCTTCAAGCTATCTAGCGTTGCTTTCATCCATTAAACCACGAATTTTAAGTGTAGCATGCAAAGATGGATGCTCGGTCAAGGCCATGAATGAAGAACTTGAGCAGATTGAAAATAATAACACTTGGGAGTTGGTTCCTAGACCAAATGATAAGAATGTCATAGGGACAAAATGGATATTCAAAAACAAGCTGAATGAAAATGGAGATGTTATTAGAAACAAGGCTAGACTTGTTTGTAAAGGGTATGCTCAACAAGAAGGTATAGACTTTGAAGAAACTTTTGCACCAGTTGCTAGACTTGAAGTGATAAGAATGTTTCTTGCTCTTTCTAGCTTTCAGAAGTTCAAAGTATATCAAACAGACGTAAAATCTACCTTTCTGAATGGAGACTTGGAAGAAGAAGTGTATATTGAGCAACCATATGGGTTTATCCTTGGAAATGATCCAAAACTTGTATGCAAACTCAAAAAATCTCTCTATGGCCTTAAACAAGCTCCAAGGGCTTGGTATTATCATTTGAATAAGTACCTCCATCAACAAGATTTTTCAAAGGGATCAATAGATAGCAATCTATATATAAAAATTGACAATGATAAGTTGCTAATACTTGTTGTGTATGTTGATGATATCATCTTTGATAGCAATGAAGAAGACATGAGTCAAAACTTTGCCTTGGTGATGCAAAAGGAATTTGAAATGTCCCTGCTTGGTGAGCTCACATATTTTCTTGGTTTACAAGTCCAACAAAATAAAGACGATATTTTTCTATCACAAACCAAGTACCTCAAGCAGATCTTGAAGAAATATGGGATGGAGGATTCGAAACCAATATGTACCCCTATGGTAATAGGATGCAGCCTCAGCGCAAATGATGAATCAGCAGCAGTACATCAACCAACCTATGGATCCATGATTGGTAGTCTACTCTATTTAATAGGTACCCGACCAGACATCATGCATGCAGTGGGAATAGTTGGAATATTTCAGGCAAATCCCAAGGAAACTCATCTTCAGGAAGTTAAAAGAATCTTCAAGTATCTTCAAGGAACTTAAAACTATGGCTTATCATATCCTAGAGATACAGATATCACACTTCATGCATATACAGATGCAGATTGGGGAGGAAGCGTGGATGATAGAAAAAGCACTAGTGGTGGTGCATTCTTTATGGGTTCCAGATTAGTATCTTGGTTCAGCAAGAAACAAAGCTCAATTGCATTATCTACAGCTGAAGCAGAATATGTGGTTGCTGCATCTTGCTGCACACAACTCCTTTGGATGATGCAAACTGTGAATACATTCAAATCACTTGTACTCCACCTATCTCCATTTTATGTGATAATACAAGTGCAATTAGTATTTCAAAGAATCCAGTCATGCATTCGAAGACCAAGCACATACCTATCAAATATCATTTTCTTCAGGAAGAAGTGCTTGAACAAAAGGTCAAATTGGAGTATGTTCCCTCCAAGGAACAGGTTGCTGATATATTCACCAAACCACTACCCAAGGAGACATTTGAATACCTCAGACAGAAGCTGGGAGTAGTTGATGCATCATCTTGCTGTTGAAATTATCTGTTTCAGAGAATAGTGGTTGTACGCGAGTTTGATGAAGCGTATCCGCATACATACGCTGGTTTCTGTGGATATAGTCGTGTATATGTTGGATTGAAGGAAATCAGTGGGCCAGACTCAGGATGAAAAGAGTATGATATGGGTATGACAGAGACCATCTGGCACAAGTTCAAGAGGAGCATATACTACATTGTTGGCATTATCTTAGAAAATCTTTATTCAATTTCACAGTTGTTTTTGGTTTCAGGTGGAACAGGTGTTGAGGAAGAACATGGTTGCTGGTCTGAATGATGAATTGCAGATGCTGCTGATGATAGTTGCTGATGACTATCATATTCTTGTTTTAGATATTTCGTCTCTATGTCATGTATTTCTTTTCTTATCAAGGTCATGTAACGACCTACTTTGGTTTCCCCACTATGCCTGGGATGGATGATGTAATGTTCTTGTTTTATCATGTGTAAATTTTTGGTGTATCCCCACTTGGTTGGGTGGATGAGTAAATATTGGTATATCCCCACCTGGTTAGGAGATGGATGTTTTTATGAGTCTTTGGTGATAGCAAGGTCATCTATGATGTATAAAGTCATGTTTCTTCTTGAAGAACATCTTCATGCAGCCTTACCTACAGCCAAGGGGACCATGGACAACACAGCAGAGCAGAGATTTCAACATGTACTCAGGGAGAGCATAACCCTTTGCACTTGATGACAAAGGGGGAGAATGAATTTGAGTGATTTGGCTTTGCCATCAAGTCCAAAGGGGGAGATTGTTGGCATTATGACACAATTTTTGCGCTATGACACAGGTGTTGTACTTGATGGCAAGTCACTCAAATGACAGATCACAGTTCAGGCTCTCAGAATGAAAGAAAAAGAGATATACGCAGGTTCCTCTTAACCAAGTCACGTATACACGCGGGTTAGACAATAAAAAGACGCGTATACGTATGCATGCACTTTTATGCAAGGAAAAGCATGTACTTGTGGGAAAATTTGGTTTTTGGTCCTTGGTATTTGGACCTATGATTTTGCGACCATGGTATCTCGTCTAAAGTGTTGATCCCAGGTATTTGGACCCAAGTATTGGTTCTAAGTGGTTTTGGACCATGGTATTGAGTAAGGCCTAAGACTATAAAAGGGGAAGGAGATCATTAAGCAAAGGTATTCACTCTAGCATTGAATATCTAATGAAGAGCAAGATCTAGAATACTGGTCATTGGGTTATGGTGCATAGCTGGATCTGAATCAAGGAGGAACCTGAGCGCAAGGAGAAGGATAAGTTCTATTGATGGGTCAAGATCCTAAGGCTTGAAGAGAAGTATCTTTGTGTGATTTTGATCTATTATATTTGGCGCATGACTTGATCTATAAATCTGATAATCTGGGTATTACTAATGTCTGAATAACTGAAAAGGGTAAGATTATCTTTTATAGATATGTATGCAGGTTCAACGAAGAAAAGGTGCATATAAACGTTGGTTCTGTAATTCAAAATTGTGTATACGTAGGTTGGCCTTATTACAGAAGCGTATGCATGCAAGTTCTACATATTGAAGTAGCATATGTCTCATGAAATATGTTTTAGCTACTTCTGCAGTGTCCTGGTTTCAGGATTGGTTTTTGGTTACTGTGACTGTATTCTGGTTACAGTTTTCAGAGAAGTAATTGTTTGATTCAGTTTGATTGGAGCAAAGGAGATTGGTTGATGCGAATATATTTGATGTTTCATTGATGGTATTCATGGATCCAGTCTGCAAATTTATGAAACATGGTCCCTGGAAGAAAAGAGAAGGTTGTAGCCTTCTGTAGGTCAGCACCTACGTACTAGTACATCAACTAGTACAAGAGCTAAGGGGGTTGTAGCT